>OMKP01022696.1:0-22912 GCA_900302375.1 Bathygadus melanobranchus
CTCATTAGTAGGGGACTGGGGCTCTCATTGTCTGTGTGGATGAAGTACAGGCTCTAGAACTGTGGTTGTGTCATTCCCCGTCCAGCAGTCCCTCACTGCGACCTTTATTATTAAGTCCAAATCACTCCGCCAAAGTTTATGGACATGTCAATTGGATGTTTGCTATGTCTGCAATAGCTTAGGTTTCACAAAGTGTTTGTGATTAGTTTTGAATGTCAATGCCCACATTGTAGTGCCCTACTTGAATGTCTCAAATAATGACATAACTTACATAACTAGCATTAGCCACAACTGCCAACGATTAGTGTAGATTTTCCAGGAGTGGATGGGTATTGACGCCCTTATCTTAGCTGTTCATCTTTACAGCTCTAACCATATAAATAGCAGCGTTTTTTCTGTACATTTTTATGGTTTATGCATTTATGAGGCAATTTGGCCTACTGTCATGCCAATAAAAGAAGCACTTACAGGTCTATATCTAAAGGCTAGCAAACTTGGTGAACTCAGTGTCTTTTCCTCCTCTCCCCGGTGGGTGCTCAATTTTTCTGTGAAGCAGTGCTGGCGAGGCCCCAAAGAGAGGCCTCCGTGGCTTCTCCTCCTGCACAGAGAGAGGAGGGGGAGGGCACCAAGGACGAATGACCGCCTCTCTAGCTAGACAGTAGGCCTGTCAGCCGTCCACTCGCTGGCCGGGAACCCATTCCACTCTCCCGTCTGTCTCCCAGTTTACTATGAATCTCCAATAAGCCAGGAGACACCCAGCCAATACTGCCTAGTAGTAGTATTATTATAAAGGGACACTCGGGAGTAAATGGTGATGCAATAGTTTGTTCTCTGTGTATAAACTGAAGGTTCTGCATTCAGCACATGCTGGTGTGAATTGCTCCTATGTTTAAAGAAAGTATTAGTTTAGCTACCACATACACACACACACACCCCTCTCTCTGTCTATCTCTCTCCCTTTTAAGCTTGGACAGACAGACAGACAGACAGAGAGGTTTGTCTCTGTTGACCAATGTGTTGTTTTCTCTCTGCCAGTCTGGAGCTCTTGTATCTGGGCGGTAACTTCATCACAGCCATTCCTCCGGAGCTGGCCAACCTGCCCTACCTCAGCTACTTGGTGCTGTGTGACAACCGAATACAGAGCATTCCTCCCCAGCTCACCAGGTAACCACCAGCACACACCCCATCTGGATGTGGAGAGGGCTAAACTTGGCACCATAGAGTGCTTGAACAAAGTTGAGTTAAACTCTTGCTTCAGGGATATAAGGCGATATATGGGAGGTGATTAAACGTGAGACAGACGCTGATGGATTATGTATTGATCCTGATGGATTATGTATTGATCCTACTGGATCTGGTTTGGATCTGAGGCAAGAATCACAATTCTTCTTTGATTCTGAACTTGATTCACAACTTGCATTGTTGCTTAGTTGATATAACTTTTTTGAATATAAAAACGACATCATTTTATACACACTTTACTCTGTTTTAATGTCATCATTTGCAACACCGCCTTTCTCAACGGACTGGAGAAGATCCTGAAATTATTCCTCCTAAGTACCGAATCAAGAATCGTGACCGCCCCCAGCTTAATGAGTAGCTGTTGTTGGAACAGCGGCGCGATCGATAATCTGTTCTACACACCCCTAACAGTCCACGTGTGTCTGTCCCAATCACGACTTGTCTCGGAGATGTGAGCTTCACTCCTCTTCCTGTCCACAGGCTCTACTCTCTGCGCTCACTCAGTCTACACAACAACCTGCTCACCTACCTTCCCCGGGAGATCCTCAGCCTGGTGCACCTGCAGGAGCTCAGTCTCCGTGGCAACCCGCTGGTTGTGCGCTTCGTCAAGGAGATGACCTACGACCCCCCCTCCCTGCTGGAGCTGGCGGGGCGCACCGTCAAGAGCCGGAATGTTCCGTACTCGCGGTGCGACCTGCCCTCGCACCTCCTGCACTACCTGGACCTGGCCAGCAAGTGCCCCAACCCCAAGTGTGCTGGTAAGACTCCACGTACTAACAGTGTAAACTGCACGGTGTGGTATTATTATGTTTCTAGATTTATTTGTTAACCTTTTATGTGATCAGGTTGGTTTCAGCAAGTTGCTGTGTAAAACATAGAAACAGCATTTGTTGGTGTTGGACACCACCTATTATATAGTAACCTATTATATGATAGATGACATAATTGGCACACAATAAATGTGCGCCATTCTGATTAACGCATGCTTTTATCGGCAGCAAATTACAAGTGCTTTTATTTTGGTATTGCATTCCTTCCCTGGCTTTGTTTACCCCTCACTTCCTGTCTGCAAACATCTGAAACTTCTTATCACCGGGCCACCAGGTTTTCTTCCCCTCAATTCTCCTTCTTCTTCCAGGTGTGTACTTTGACTCGTGCGTGCGTCACATCAAGTTTGTGGACTTCTGCGGGAAGTACCGCCTGCCCCTCATGCACTACCTGTGCTCGCCAGAGTGCACGTCTCCCTGCAGTTCCAACCCACAGAGCGACGCTGAGTCGGAGGACGAGAGCAGCGTTCCCGCCGACCGCCTGCAGAGGGTGCTGTTGGGATAACGAAGAGGCTAGCTCCTCACTCCTTCTTCTACAGGCCCGAATGGGGTGTTGAGACTTAACTATGTACGTGCCCCCTGCCTATGCACATAACACTTAGCATACAGCCCACGCTGATACACATGCATATCCAAGTGCATCCACACACGCGTATAGATAGGTAGATAGAGATACATGCATATAACGGATAGAAATGTGAGTCTTTGTGGCTCCTCGCTACTGTGATCTTGGGAAAAAAAAACATTGACGACCTCATTTAGTAAAACTTCATTTGCTGTACAGGTCGTTGCCACTAGAGGAATCATTCACAGTTCATCCTGTGACAGTCCTTCCGCTATACTCCTCGTATCAGTCGAGTCTCAGAGGAAAGGTGAAGTCTTGCTGAGACTGAGAATCAGGGAGCATCATTCAGTGGCTGCTGCGTGTGATTCTGTTTCTCTGAAGTCAGGATATGAACAATGCTGGTTTCCTCACCCTGGTGAGCCCGAGAACACGCCACACACAGCGACGTGTTCATCAGTAGCCTGGTTATTCTGAGCGTGACCAGGCACAAATTAATTTCTCAGATCGAAAAATACAGAGTACAATTCCTCTTCCTCTATTCTCAATCAATGCGCAAATGCATTCCTGCATATAGCTGCCGTTTTATAGTGTGAACAGTCCAACCAAGAAAAAGCCAACCGATGTCCTTGGCCTTTGGACTAGATGTAGACGTGGTTCACACCTACAATGTTGTTGTGCATGTGTTTTCACCAGTGCAGCGGTTTGCTTGGGCAAACGGTGAACAGTGCCAGTCAAACTGATGCAGAGCCAGCATGGTCCCCAATGACACTTGGGTTAGCTTGGGAGTGGTCTGGTGTGTCAAGTGCTTTGCATGACAATGATTGGACAATATCCGGTACATTGTACATGGAACTCGTTCACCATCTCAAAATGGCGCCAATTGCAAGTGCTGTGATGTTGGCAATGGAAAGATGTGGAAGATTTCCCTTATTTGTGGTGATTCTGTACCGCTCCTCAAATCAAAGTAACTCCTTGATTCGTCTCGAGGAATTGGTAGCATTGGGAACAAGGAAAGGACCACATCCATCACACCAACACGTTACTTAATGTACATGACGTTGTCACCACGACCCAGACGCCATCTGCATGTCACCACAGTACGCCACGGTTGTCTGTCTGCAACCTTTGGTTTGGCGGTCTGAACTCAGAGCTGAAGCTAAACTGTGCCAGCGTGTGCTTTTTGTGGCTGAAAGTGGAATTAACCAAGCTAACAAACACAGTGTGAATGTCCGTTAAGACTTATAATATTGACACGCACAGACTGTATGGCCCTATGTCGGGGAAATGGATGAAATATATCAAATGTGCCAAACACAATTTCACACACATGGTAAACAGAAATAAACGTGTTTGCTTAGCACTTAGTGGTTAGGTTTCAACAGAACACTCCTTAATGTTACAGTAGCATTTATAAGAGCGCTTTCTGTATTCGCCAAGTGCCTTATTGACAGTGATTTATAACAGACACGAGACATTTATATTTGCACCCTTTAATGTGATATGATGATTAACCATTTAGCTTTTTTTTAACGTGATTCAGCTTTCTTGAGCTTAACCACCAATAGATAAAAATGGTTATCTTTTGTAACAAATTGTACTGCTTTTATACATTTATGATTACATTATGTGATCCTCAAGCACATGTGTAAACGCAATTAACATTTTAACTATGCCTCGCTGAATAGATGAGACAAATATCAGTCAATATGTCTGTATTTATGAATTAATGTTTATTTACTGTGTATAATGACAATAATAAAGAGTGATTTTATGTCTTCAAATGTGCTTGTTTGGTGAATTTATATTTTAACTTCCACAATCTGCATGATAAAGCTAACATTGTACATTGAAAATGTAAATATCTTTCCTGGAAATTCTGCCCAAAGAGGTGCCATGACAACCATTTTGAGGGTTCGGGAGCTGTGTATTTTTGGACTGTGTGGGTCCCAGCTATTTCTGCAGTCGTGCTGTGGCCAGACTCCGTTAATTCCCAAGGCTTCGTGTAGAGAGGCCCTTCTTCGTTAACCTAGCACTCGGACATGCCCGGTTGAGTGCATTCTGCCTTGCTCGATCTGCTAATCCCCTTACATCCACTGCCAGGGAGCAATCAATCAATACTTTTTCATTCTCTCCTTCTTTTCAACATTTTTCATCATTTCTTTCCCTATCTCCGCCTCTTTCCATCTCTATTGCTTCCCCCTTTCTTCTGCCTTAACGCCTGGCAGGCTCTGAGCCTTCCATGGGGGCAAATGGTTGTTTTTGTTTGTTTTCATTGCTCTGTTGGACCACGTCGGAGCCCCATGCTGGGTTCTTTTCTCTCGCGGTCTCGTCTCTTTCTCCCTTGCGGTCTCCCTCCTTGCCTTAACACACTGTAGAGTTATGCGATGACAGCCCGCGTCCACTCTCATCTCCTGTACATTGCGTTGACTGTGTGTGTGCGTGGAGGAGTTGTGTTACACCTGGAGGTGGTGTGTGTGTTGTGTGACTGAGCGAGGGGAAGGCCATGGTGTGCTGCAACCCGAGAGGACAGTCTGGTGGAGTCCTGGTGACAGGAGAAAGACATCAGTGAGATGAAAAAACGAGTTGTCTTGCCGCTAACAACCTGCAGTCTCACCGCTGTACGGCAGACAGAAAGCTCTCATAGGTGAAATTAAGGAGAACAGAAGAAAAACAACTAAAAACTTGGTTGATTACTTGGGATTGTGTGTGGAGACTGGGGATCCACACACTGGGGGAGACTTTGAGGTTCTATCCCCAAAGATGATCTGCTTTCAGCCCTCAAGCTCCGTCTGTAAAAGGTATGTGTGTGTGTGTTTGTGCGCTTGGTCAAATTCCTTCACATTGGACTACGTGTGTCTGTGCAGATGGTCAAACAGATAAATTCAGTTTGACCTGAGCTGTGATGGCTCCTATCGGCTTCAGCGTTTAACAATAACAAGCCATACCATATCACTGATAAGCACTCCACATGTGGCCACTTTTAAACGGATGACACAAGGTGTTTATGAGGCCTGTAGATGATGACTGCATACTCCTCCAGACTCCTATGCTACTGTTCCCCCAACAATCTTATGTAAGTTATTTTGTTCTTTGAAACCTAAAATATATTGGAATGTGTTATGAATACTGGTTCTGTGGACGTACGTCTTGAATAGAGCTACAAATAACTACAAAACACTGAAAGAGAGAGATTTGGTTCTGTTTTGTTAACTTACATTTTATGGTCAGGAATAAAAACAATAAAATCTATCTCTTATGTGAATATTTCCTGGGTTGAATACAATTAAATGCAAGCGAAGTTTACACAGCAGACAATTATTTAAGCCTTAAAAAGTCTGCTGCATAAACTTGATGCACATTCAAGTAATGATTGGAAAAGTCAGCAGACCAGTGTGTTGGAACCATCATAATCTTATTTAGACCTAATAATAGCCTCAGGATCAAACTTATCACCAGAGACTTCAACACAACGACAGCTAATCCAGCAGCGCCATACCTACCCTGTGGGAAGAGACACAGCTCTTCCACAGAAGGATTTAGGAATGGGTTTCACAGCAGACAAACCTGGGCATGTCAGAGGGGAGGGGTCCGGGCTATGGCGAGGGCAGGGTGGGGCAGGAGGCTGCAGGCCGAGGCCACAGAAAACAATTCATACGTAACCACATAAAGCCCCTGGATTAAGGATCGGTGCAACCCTCTGCTGTTTTCAGAGCTGTTTCACAGCTGCACAGGAAATGATGCTGCCCAGAGCAGGAAGTGGATGTACCTTGGATGTTGGAGCTGTTGTTTGATTTAAATGCTGCTTGGCGTATATCAGGGTTATCCATGTACTGTACGCAATGCAGTATGAACATGAAAATAATGTGGCACATTAACGATAACTCACCAACCAGAGACCCAATGTTAGAACAGCTGTAATTGGCTTATGAAGGGATAGGCTACTTATGCCACGGTTGCCTGCCTCTCTATTGGCTCGTTTGACCATATTACTGCTCCAGGATGATCCTTGGCAGAGGGACGCATGCTCCCGTTCATTTGATCCATCCTCTCGTTCACCTTCTGCACTTTGATTCCAGTTCTTGTAGTTTTTCTCTTTGTCTTTTGTTCACTGGTCTCCGTGTGTCTCGTGATGAAATATTAAAGCCTGCAGTAATCCAAGTATTTGCGGTCTCCATCTGCCATTGACTTCTAACTTCTAACTTGAACCTGATCTGTGAGGAAAGGTGATAGTCTCCGCCACGCTTCTGGTGTAACTGAGAGCGTTGCTTACGCTCCAACATGGTGACATTTGAGCCCTGAAGTTAATGTCCACCATTCAGTCTCTTTGTCCCTTATAGCGGCGAGTGAGAAATGAAGCCAAGAAGACATTAAGAAATGGCTAAGAAGTTATCGGGGAATTATTCACTTGTCTGATCTGGAAAAATAGTTTAATAAAAGTGTAATACATAGAGATTAGAATAGAGACATTTCTTGAGGTAATACATTAACAAACAATTTATTGTTAAATACAATTTGGGTGTCTCATTGAAGTAGTAATTAAGTAATTAATTAGGTTATGCAGGTGATATGCTTAGGAGCCTACAATATTGAGACTACAATGACACTTTATGAGGAAACTGCTGTCTGATGTTGACTTGCTGTATTGCTAACAATGGATCACCTGTTAACAAGGCGATCCCTCTGGAATGAGCCTCGTGTGGTTAAACAGTGCCACCCTTTGCTGCTCTGACATAACAGCAGTCTGGGCAGTGCAGGCCGCACTCCCATGGAACGGACACGCTCCCAAGCCAGGCTGTAATCACACACGTAAACTCACTTACTAACTACTAACTAACTCACTATTAACTATGTAGAGGAGTAGTCGCTCAGTCACACAACACACACACACACCACCTCCAGGTGTTAACACTTGCGTGTGAGTGTGTTATCGTCACGTAGCCTACATGTGACTTCGTTAAGGATGTTTCTCAACATGTATCTGTGGTGTGTCGGTGCACATTCCGGTGTGCAGATGCATGCTTGTGTACATATGCGCGCGTGTGTAATTATGCGTTCGCGGAGAATGCGTCGTGATCGAATAAATACACACCGACACATTCCTCCTGTTTCTCCTTCTGTGTTGTTGCATCACGCGCGGGTCGTGGTCCCTCTCTATGCCCACTTCCAGCTGCAGTATCTGGGGCACTCCTTCCTCAGGAATGACCCCGGCCGGTAGAATACACCGTAAATCTCGGTGACGTCTTAATAACACCTTCATGCGTCCTGTGGCTGCGGGAACACATGCGCTATCTGTCCTTGTGTATGTGTATGTAGAATAGGAACAGGTTAAACCTAAGATGCCTTATTTGTTTTCTGGAACATTTCCATAATTTAGTTTTACATGTGTTTGCCTCACAGTCACAAATGTACCCAAAAGTAATGATTGTGTGATGCCCGTGTGTTTCTGTTTCCATCATATGTGGTGTTTTTCAGTGCTATTTATTTATACAGTAAGGGCAGAGACCTCTGTGTCCCCCGCTGGCCAGCCTCCCCCCTGACAACAGAGGGGAGGCAGCACCCATGTTCACTTGCTAATGTGCTATGTCACGTTCTCTGAGCCTGGTGCACCTCAGATGGCAAGCATGCACTTAAAACACACACGCAGTCCTACACACACACACACACATATGTAGATACACATGTAGATATACACACGTAGGCACACAATACACACACATATGTAGATACACACGTAGACAAACACACATACACACACACACACACACACACACACACACACACACCGCCCTAAAATGACACATGCTTCCCTCCTCTTTAGCTGCTAAAGAGGAGGGAAGCATGAGAGGCTGTCTGCTAAAGTTTAGCAGACAGCCTCTCTGCCAGCGCAGGCTCATTAAACTCCTGCAGTAGCCTCGGTAAAGGTTTGCTGAGTGGCGGGAGCTGGTTGACGCTCTGCACTCAGTGGTCAGACAGCCAGCCCTACTCTGTGTTACACTTGGTCAATACAGCTATGGGATCCACTAAACTTATGATGACAGTGAACGCTTTCTGAGTTTTTGCGCCGCAATGGAGCGAGAACGATGCGCCGGGAGATCAAGGTTTGTTGTTTCAAAGTGTTTCCTCCGCTCTCGTTAGTAGTTATATACGGTAGACGTAATTACTGTAATTAGGGGCGTATTGCTGCTGTTAAACGGTTATTATCACCTATATCTTGAAGTGTAGCAACTAATTATCCATGGTTTGCTTTTCCGATGAATCAACCTATACAGACTTTAAAACCTATATGTTGGCTATTGGTTGTATTGAAAGTGCATTAAGAGGTGTCACACCTGCTTCTTTGTTTTCGTATTACAGTTCTATATTATACGCATGAAATGATAAATCTTTGAAATTTTGCGGAGGCTTTATGCCATCCATATGGGCGGATTTTTTTTTCTTTGAACCAAATTATGTGCAGCAATTTAGAGTTATCGTCTTAAAGAGCTTATAGAACAACCCTCTAAACGGATTACCAAGCAGGAGAAAGAATGTTTCAATATTGGCCCTAAACTGGGCTCTCACCCATAGCTCTCACCCATAGGTCGCACCTTGCATGCGCCTTCGCCCTTAGTCACATCCATAATCTTGAAAGAGACGTGCAGATTTGCAGGACAATGAGTGGATTAAACTGCATTTGTCCCGAAAGAGTTATTGTAAAGACCCCGACTGGCTGTGTCAGTCAGCCTTGCGGTTTGACCCAGGCTAACAGTCTAACCTTAAATGTTTCAATAAAAGAAAGTAAAACGGAGGGACCCCTCGGGGTTACTGACAGCTGAAAGCTGATCTCCACTTGGCCCGCCCTCCCTCGACCAAACAAGACGCGTGTTGTCTCGAAGGCCACAGGTAGCTCAGGAATTACCTGCGGTGTATGCAGTAACCAAACGACGAAAAGACACGGGCACTCCTCGTGAATATTCAGAACTGTCAAAACATGTCCGTAAAAACCCAGGGAGGGCGGAGGACATGCGACATGACCCCCGCGGTTGGATGTTGCCGCCGCTCCCCATTGACCTCAGCTGGGTGGTGGTCTCGGTCTCCTCTCTCCAAAGTCCAAAGCAGTGTGGACACACAGGATTTTGAAAAACCGGCGGAAATGCCTCTCTGCATCGGTGTTTTCCTGCGGGAAACAGTACAACTGTGATCTAAACTTGGAATGGACGTGGGGCAGGAACTCCAGACATTTCCCAGTACCCTGCCCAGAATTCCTCATTGTTCTATTGACACCAGTTAGGCTATTAATTTTCTGGAAATCAGTCACCACACTTTGGTTTATAGTCTACACACCAATAGCCCTACAACGACACAAACATTTAATTTGAAGAGTTAGACCAGTGTTGATTATTGTATAAGGGGACTGCCAGACTTAGTGAAGCTTGTTTCTTCTTACTCCATGGTTGATTTCCCACACTTTACGGGTGAATCCTGTCGTCACCTTATCGTCAAACCCTCTGGCGTTTTTAGATCTCTGTTAGCTTAGTCATTCTTCAGACAATGACGCGGCATGTGATGCCCCGAACACGCACCGTGCACCCAAACACACAACCCATCTGTAAATAAACGCCTTAAAACCCATACAGACAACCCCTGTAAACTTACTGTAACTATTAACTAAACGCAGCATGTGAATGAGTCAGCGTAGATGAAGCCGACCATAGACGTCGCCGCCGTCTCTCTCAGAGGTCGACTTGCCGGGCGAAACGACTGGGGATGCATCATAAACGTATACGCTGGGACATGTCAGTGCAGCGAACGCATCCTCATAAAAATATCTCAGGTTTCTATGGCACGGGTGACAACACCTTTTTAATGACACCTTCCGGTCTCACGTGACATGTACAACACCGTGACGGCAGACCGTATGGCACATGTTGGCATATTGTCAGAAAGCGTTGTTTACCATAGTTCATCCATCCCGCTTATCTTCCTCTCATGGCCTGTTGTAAATTATGGTACCGCTGTGTCAACACAGATGTGTTCCTTTCCACAGTCACTGGGTCTCTGGGCCGGGTGGTTCACCTCTGTGATGTCATGCTCGTGGAAACTGAGGATAAGCAGGGGCCTGCAGGCTTCCTGCCGCTCAGAGCCAAACACAGGCTTCAAGTCAAAATATACTCAGGATACATAGCAGGGCTGGGCAATATATCAATATTATACTGATATCGTGATATGGCATGAGTGTTGTCTTTTACTGGTTTTAAAGGCTGCATTACAGTAAAGCGGTCATTTTTTAACTTACTAGACTGTTCTAGCTGTTCTATTGTTTGCACTTAAGTTCTTAATGAACCCTGAATTACCACAAAACGTACGTTACGAAGATATTGAGTGACCTATATCGGGATAGAAGATGGCCTTATCACCCAGCCCTACTACATAGTATGTATACAGAGCTGTATATATACAGAACTGTATATATACAGAACTAAGTGTTTGTCCTGTGTTTTTCCAGGTATGCCTCGATATTGTGTTTAAAATGCCGGGTGGTTACGTTGCTTTTAATTCTATTGGCTAAGAGGATTCATGATTCTCCCTCGGTGATCTCCAGTAGTCGGGCTTCCTGATCCTTCTATTGGGAGTCCAGTGATCACCAAAGGTAACAGCAGATAGTTGCTGTTAGAGCCCCAAGACTGTGGAACAATCCACCACAGAACTTCAGGCTTTCAGAGTTACTTCCCCGTATATTTCACTACTTCAGACACGTGTGTATAGGGAAGCTTTTGTTGGGTTTGTGTTGTTTGTATTGACTGCTAACCTAACCCTAACCCTGCATTGAATAATTTTTAAAAACTAGTATTGGAAAGTGCTGGACAAATAAAACTGTACAGTCTATATTTCAGTCTGTTGATAACTCTTTTTATTTCCTTGCTTTATTTCGTTCATTCTTTCCTTCCTTTTTTAGTTTGTTTGTTTACCAGTGTGTTGTTCCCTCGGGTGTCTGCGCAGGATGTGTGTGTGAAGGAGGAGGAGCCAGCAGCCATGGAGTCACAGTTGAACTGCAGCTCCCACTGTGACTCTCCTCTGTGCCACATCCAGTCTGGGGTCAGCAGGCCGGACGCCCTGGAAGTGCTGCAGAGGTTGTGTAGCCTCAGCACGGTAAACAACACATGCAAATACACACACACACACATACACACACACATACACATGCACAAGCACAAATGCAAATACACACACACACACACTTGTGCACAAACACACACTCGTGCACACATACACAAACACACACACACATGCAAATACACACACACACACATGCAGACACACACACATGCACACACAGACACACACACATGCACACGCACAAATGCAAATACACACACAAACACACACACACTCACACACATACAAACACACACACAATATAGTGTACTCACATACTCACACATACTCAGGTCACATGGTGGCTCCAATGTTATAGCTCATAACCAATTATATATTCAGAAGTCTAACTCCTTACTACTTTAGCCAACTCAGCACTAGCTCACAAGGATGCCTGTAAGGCTCTGGAAAGGGGACCTCTCTGACAACCATGATAAACATCTTGTTTACACAAGTGGTTACTATGGGATATTATCATCATCACGATATTACGATCCAAAATATAATACAATATCTAGTCTCATATCACAACACTGTCCATATAATATCCATACATTATCCAGCCCTACTCTATTATAATATAAGATAATACAGTAATAGCCATTTTTAGCATAAGTTCCAGTACTGCACTAACGTTCAATGAAGAACAGCAGATGAGCAGCCTGGTGGTCCAACTGAGTGGGAGAACAGCGTGACGGATCTATCTATAGTTTATCGACACCAGTCTCCTTTAAGAGAACCGCAAGCTGCTGCCATCCCAGCAATGCGATGCCACGAGAGCCAGTTGTCTCATGTCAGAGAGCGAGTCGCCTAACGTCACTTTCAAAATAGAACGTTTGAAACAGTGGAGACACGGGGCGCCCAGCGAGGCGGCGTAAACAGGACCCTCACAGGACCCTCACAGGACCCTCACAGGACTTTCCTTGTTTCTACACCACGCTACGGCGAGCAGCACCGAGGTGAGTCAAACCTTCTTGGGTTTCTTCCTTCCCCTTTTGTTTGTTTATGAATCCATAAACAAACAATGTGTTAGAGCCGGTTAGTGTTCCTTCTAAGAGCTATGAGTGACGTAAATGACCTTTTAAATGTGTTGTTGTGTTACCCTGAGGCAAGTCTTCATTGAGGAGCTAATAAATATGACAGCTGATTATGTCTATTGATCCATCCTTTTATCATTAGCTTCATTTAGTGAAATATGACACAGTGTTTTTGCTATTAATACAACTATTACTACTAGTGACAGAAAGAGAACAGCCCATGTGACAGATGACACCATTTAACCCTGTCTCCTTTTCCCTCCCCTCGGTGTGTCAACAGATATGGCTGCCGCTGTCAGTCTGATGTCTGAGGAGCAGTGCCTTTGCCCCATATGTCTGGATGTGTTCGGCCAGCCCGTATCCCTGCCTTGTGGCCACAACTTTTGCAAAGACTGCATACTGGGATACTGGCAGTGCGCCAACCTGTCCCAGTGTCCCATGTGCAAGCAGCGGTTCCATAGGAGACCTGAGCTCAAAGTGAACACTTTCATATCAGAGGTGGCTTCTCAGTTCAGGTGTGCGGTCAAAGCAGGGGATGACAATAAGATTCGCCAACCCACTGCCCTCCACGGGGAAGTGACATGCGATGTGTGCCATGGGAAGAAGATCAAAGCTCTGAAATCCTGCCTGGATTGCCTGGCATCTTATTGTGAAACCCACCTGGAGCCCCACTACGTCTTGGGCACCTTTAAGACCCACCGCCTGATCCACCCCTCCATGAGCATCCAGGACCGAGTGTGCGAGACGCACCAGAGACTCCTGGATTCGTTCTGTAGCACAGACCAGGGGTATGTCTGCCAGGACTGTGTTCAGACCGACCACAGTGGCCACCGCGTCATTTCTTTAGAGGCCGCGTCCCAGGAGAGGAGATCCGGGCTGGGGAAGGTGGAGGCCCAGGTCCAGCAGACGATCCACGGACTTCTGGAGAAAGTCGGGGAGATCCGAGACGCGGTGAGCCTGAGCAAAGGAAATGCCACGAGGGAAGTCGAGGACGGCACAAGGGTCTTCTCTGCCCTGCGACGCTGCATCGAGGTCTGCCAGGCGGAGGCGCTGGGGGTCATTGAGAGGAGGCGACGGGAGGTGGAGCGGAGGGCGGAGACCCTCGTCGAGGAGCTGGAGGAACAAATCGGCGCTCTGAGGAAGAGGAGCCGGGAGCTGGAGCGGCTCTCACACAGCGAGGACCACCTGCACTTCCTCCAGAGCGTACCATCTCTGTTGTCCCTGCTGTCGGTCGACTCAGAGGACTCCGAGGACTTACGGTGCAAACTAGAGACCGGCGTGGTGTACGTTGGGACGTTGAGAAGAGCAGCCAGGAGGGCTGGTTCCCAACTGGAGGAGGTGCTGAAGACCGAGGTCAGGAGGCTCTGCGAGGCCGAGTTCCAGAGGGTCCAGCAGTGGGCCGTGGACGTGAGCCTGGACCTGGACACGGCTCACCCCAAACTCCTGCTGTCCGGGAACGGGAAGCAGGTCCAGCATGGGGACGAAGCGCTGCGCTCCCCCGATGACCCTGGCAGGTTCTACCCGGGTACCAGTGTCCTGGGCCGGGAGGTGTTCGCCCGCGGTAGGTTCTACTACGAGGTCCGGGTGAACGGGAAGACCGAGTGGGACGTCGGGGTGTGTCGGGAGTCTGTGAACAGGAAAGGTGGGAATATGTTGAACCCTGAAGCGGGCTACTGGACCCTGGGGAGAAGGGCCAGCAGGGAACACTGGGCACTTGGTAGCCCCCCGGTTCTGTTGCCCCTGCTTGAGGACCCCCAGAGTGTGGGTGTGTACGTGGACGTTGACGTAGGGCAGATTTCGTTTTACAATGTGGAGCGGCGTTCTCACATCTACTCGTTCACCGGATACTCGTTCGGTGAACGACTCCTCCCCTATTTTAACCCGCGGCGCAACCATGGAGGGGTCAACTCTGCACCTCTCCTTATCACCCCTGTTGTTGTTTAACCTGTTGTCATGGTGAACCGTTGTTAAGACGATGTGATGTAATGTGAGTGGGAAAAAAAAAGAATTATATTATGTGTATTTTGATTACTGGTATTTCAATAAATTCTATAAATGCTTAAATGAGACCTCTTCATTATGTGTAATGTATGCCTTTTGATTGGAACATTTATTTGAAATGTAATGTGGACATCTGATTAATGTGTGTGTGTGTGTGTGTGCGTGCGTGCGTGTGCATGTGTGTGTGTGTGTGTGTGTGTGTGTGTGTGCATGTGTGTGCGTGTGTGTGCGTGTGTGTGTGTGTGTGTATGTGTGTATGCGTGCATGTGCATGTGTGTGTGTGTGAGCAGGTGACAGGGCAGCGTCCCCAGCTCTCCCCAGTGTTGTGTGCGGTCCTCTGGACTCTGCTGTCCTCTGGGATCCTGCTGGCGCTCGGCTTCTTCTGCTTCACCCTGCGCTTCAAAAACAACAGGTACAGTAACACACACACACACACACACACACACAGGAGCACACACACACATGCATGCACACACACGCACACACACACAGGTATGCATGCGTGCACACACACACACGCACACATGCTGTCACATGTGGTGCAATAACAATTTAATGATTCCTCTGTATGTGTGTGTATGTGTGTGTGTGTGTGTGTGTGTGTGTGTGTGTGTGTGCGCACCTGTGTGCACCTGTGTGCATGTGTGTGCATGTGTGTGTGTGCTCCTGTGTGTGTTTGTGTGTGTGTGTGCGTGCCTGTGTGTTTGCCATGGCAGGATAGTGAAGATGTCCAGTCCAAATCTGAACGTCCTCACCCTCATGGGAAGTGTGCTCACCTACACCAGCGGATTCCTTTTCTCTGTGGAAGAGCTTTGGGCCGGCTGCGGGCCAACATCTGTTATACAGGTGGACACGCCTCGCCACATCACCATGACACACACACACACATTAATGCTGTGAACAATGGCGACATCTTGAGGCCATCGGCTGTTATAGCAACCACAAGATTATTGGTCAACTTCATTGTTACAATGCTGATTTTTGTGTGTGTGTTTCAGGCTCGAACGTGGACCCTGTGTGTAGGCAGTACGCTTGTGTTTGGTCCGATCTTGGGGAAGACGTGGAGACTGTACAGAGTGTTCACCCAGCGGGTGCCAGACAAGAGAGTGGTGGGTGTTCTTCTCTGGACTCCTATTGACACGCAACTACACGAGAGAGGCTTATGCATGTATTGTGCTTGTCAGTCACTCACTGTTCTTTCAAATAGCTAAATATGCATTTTGCTTGCATCAGATTTAAATGCCCTTTCACCACGTTTTTGCAGACAGTTCTGTCTACGGGTCATGATTGCTTTCTACTCAGAATGTGTATTTGTAGGCTGTGCATGAACTTCACAACACACACACACACACACACAGTTGTGTTTTGATTAAAACAGTTATTTATAGATGCAAATCAAGTGTAACCCAGGGCCATTCACAGCACAGCCATACATCTCTAAATAACCAGTGAAATAGTCGGCTGTATGTGTGTGTGTTTCAGATTATCAGAGACATCCAGCTGATGGGCCTAGTCGGGCTGCTGGTCCTGGTGGACGTGCTGGTTCTGACCGCCTGGAGCCTGACCGACCCTATCCTCTGTACCCACTCCATCGGAGCCGTGGTCAAGGTGATCTGCTGATTCTCATGGGATTATGGCAGATTTTTCTAATGATGGTGCTGTGCTTTAATTTTTAGGTTATCTTTCTATTAACGCTGTGGCTTCTTCTTGGCTAGGTGATGGAGAAAGATACGTCATACTCGTTGACCCATGTGGACTCTTGTTCTTCTGTATATTCTGACCTGTGGGTCATCCTTATTGCAGTATTAAAGGTAGGTTGCGCTGCTGGACAGCAATGAACAATGACTCCTTATGCGTCTACAGTCTCTTTGACCTTAACTCCTCTGAAATCATAACTTGTTCATACTGATTCATGATTTAAAGAACACCACAATAATGTTTTCTTAATGATTAAGATTTTATCTTGTGTTTCAGAAAAAAAGAAATATTTTACTGTTCATATTTGTATTTTGCGTTGACATTATTATGACATTTCGATAAACACCAACTGGCCAAAATAAAATGGGTATTTTTGGGTAACATTTAGTCTGTTCTCTGTTCTCTGTTCTCCGTTCTCTGTCTTGCTGTGGTCAGGGTAGTCTCCTCCTCTATGGGACCTATCTGGCGGGACTGACCAGTAACGTGAGCCATCCTCCAGTCAACCAGTCCCCCACCATCATCACAGCCGTCACCCTGGCCACACTGTCCTCGGCCGTGGCCGTCCCTGTGTCCATCTTCCTGCAGGCCTGGCCCAACCTGGTCTACGGCACCGTGGCTGGAGCCATCTTCATCTGCACCTTAGCCACCAACTGCCTGCTCTTTGTCCCCCAGGCAAGACGAAATCTCTCTCCCTGTGTCCCCTCCATCTATCAAAATGAATGGCCACTCCCACATCTCTTTCTGTGCCAGAATGGTTTGTGCTTTTACATAGCATGCCGGCGTTCTGGAATCAGAGTGTGTAACACAACAACGCCAGTGTCTACTGTGATGTATAACGTATGCAGTGACATTGGTTTCTAAACAATAATGCGTTGCTTTTGCTAACTGTGCACATTTATATTACATTTATCATATACAACGTGTTGATGTGTAACGCTGTAATGGCGTGCTCGCACAGACATGTTGCTCGCACGACTCAGTTTAAATTAAACAGTTTGATTACATTTGCATACATAACACGTCATCAAAACGGCACACTCCTGTCCCGGCATGCCTGCTTACTGTTACACATCGACCTGGCTTTGTTACTACCTCCCATGCTGGTGTGAAGGCATAGCGGAAATGACCCCCATTCTGTGTTTGTACCTTGATGAGGCAGAATAAAGCTGAAACGTTCCTGCAACGAAATGGCTGCGTAGAAGGGCTTCTCTCTCTCTGTCCTCTGGGTTTTTTCTGTATAATACACTATATATATAGTGAGAGAGAATATATAAGACAGTCAGCACTACATGACCACACACTCAAATGCTGATTCAGAGGCTAAAGTGTTGGCTGTCTGCACAGCAGACATGTGATAATCAGCTCATCAGACAGAAACTGTCGATAGGCAGACTCATGACAGATAGACAGAACAATTATTTCTTGTCTTGTCCTTTTGACAAGTCTGGCGAGGAACACGTGTGTGCCTGGGGTCTGAAAGTCAGCTTTCCGTTAGCAGGTTCGTTTTTTGATAGCCGCACAGCAGCGAGTGACTCACACATGGATGTGGTGCGTAGTGGTGATGAGTCAACCATCTGGAGCCTCGCTGGAAGCTTATGCGATGATAAAGGAATGCGTCCGCAGCAGGAAGGAAGGACGTGTTTGAAGCATGAGTAACACGCTCTTGAACACCTGTTGATGTAGCCACACAACTGGTTAGGAGACTGCTTGATGTTTGTGTATTTTCAGATGGGGTTTTGTTCCTGATAGCAGTTGTTTGAGGTGTACAGTGAATCACAATGGCATGTACTTCTACTCCCTTGCTGTCATAACCACAGGGAGATATGGTGCAGTTATGTCTGGACTCACTACACGTAGAGAGCTGCTGGTTGCAAGAAGCTTCTTGCAACCAGCAATCATTTCTACTCCTAAAGGAGAGAGCAAAATTGATGTCTTTGAATACTTGCATTTTAAATCACAACAAAAGGGAACCAGATCGATTATTGTGAATGATTAAATATCCCTAACTGTGTTCTTCCTTTCCACACACACAGCTCACCCAGTGTCGGCAGTTTGAAGAGGAGCAGAGCAACCCCAGTCAGATGGCCAAGTACTTCAGCAGCCCCAGTAGGAGCCAGACGTCTGCCTACAGCCAGAACGACATCTACTACCTGCTGGGGGAGAACAGCTCCATGAAGAAGATGCTCAACGAGGTGCTACATGCACCTAATGTCACCTCTATTTGCAATTACAAAAATAACAGATGTTTTTGAGTGTACATATGTCAGACTGATTTGCCTTGTTGTTAATTGTGGTTTTCATGCTGACGTGATTTATTAGAGTAAAATAATGGCAGCCACAAAGATGTTTTGCTGCTGTGCTTATCGTTCATAATCACAAAAATACAAGAAAGTTCAACATTTAAAAACCTTTGTTCTGTAGCATATTCATATGTTCATACATGGGTTTCTCATGTCTCTCCTGTGTTCAGAAGAATGCTGTGATCGACAGTCTCCAGGAGCAGGTAAACAACGCCAAGGACAAACTGCTGTGGCTCATGACCTCCAGCCGGCCGTGCCAGGTCAACCACGACTTGGACTCCTCCACCACCAACCTCAACTTGTCATCCACCCAGACCACGGTGGTCGTTCCCTCCGACGGCCCCCTTACCCCTCTGCTCGCCTCTCCTCCAGACCTGTCCCCCACTCCTGCTACCGCTTCCCCGGCTGTCGCTCCACTTCTCCCCAAGACTGCTGACCCGTCACCCCCTGACGCGGCCCCTGCCGTCCCTGTGTCTTCTCCTCTCCCTGTGGAGAGAGCAGGTGTGCTACAGAGGGCGGCCTCTCAGGTCAACGGCAGAGAATGTCGGCAGGGCTGCAACACCCCCGGGTCACCACAGCCCACAGTGGGGTCCGGTACGACGACAGGGGATAAGGCGGTGCTGTCTGTGTCCCCCTCCGACCGGGGCAGTCCCCCACAAATCCTGGAAGGCTCGGACTGCTTTCAGGTGGGAATGGAGGGTTGCCAGGGCAACCGGGCGTCACAGTTGGTATCGCCGGGCGTCAGGCACGGGGGGTTTGTCAGCAGTGAGCAGCTGCAGGAAATTCTCGAGGAGCTGAGCGTCGAGGCCGCCATGGAGACGGCTCTTTCGGGTCAGGCGCGGGCCTCCGGGAGACCCTCGCAGCCCAGCTACGCCGACGCCTCCCTTCTCTCACCTCTCTCCCTGCCCACGCCCTGGTCCCCTCACCCACCGGTTCTCTTCAGCTTCCCTAGCATCTCTCCCTACGCCATGAGGAAACGGCGGCCTCCCTTCTACTCCCCGCGGGGCAGTCAGCCTCTGTCCTTCTTCCCAGGTCCTGAACTCAGCCCTGGCCCCAGCTCGGGGAAAAGACAGGGCGCCCGCACCAGACCACGAGACCGGGAGAAATCGATCTGCACATCGCCCTCACAAACTGACCATGTCTCGACTGCGCACGCCCCTTCCTCCCACCTGGACAACAGTGACATTGAGGAGGTAGAGGAGGAGGAAGAGGAGGAAGAGGCAAAACAGAGGACAGCGGGAGAGAGACGTGGGGTGAAAAGAAGGGTTCCGACGTGTCACCGGTCCTGCAGGCGTTCGGTCGCGGCCACCCGTGGTACCGTGGCTCCTTCGGACGCGGAATCGGCCAGCGGTGAGGCGTGCCGGTGGTCGAAAAGACCCACCAGAGACTCGTACGGCTCCTGGGACTCAGACTCCAGCAGCTCTGCGGACTACTGCTACTACCACCGGCCATACTGTGACTCCTGCCTGCAGCGGGGCTCCCTGTTGTCCTCGGACACCTCCTCCTCGGACACCTCGGACAGCGAATACGGGGGCTACACGGGCCTCTACCGCTCCCCCCACCCCGTCGTCTTCAAAGAGGACCTAAAGCCCACCTTTGTGTGAATACCAGGGGTGTCTTTTTTTACACAGGCGGCTAAAGGGAGATAATAGCGATAGCAATTGATTACCACAGTCTTAGCACCGCCCAAAGCTGACTGATTCACTGGATTCTTGTTATGATTCATTTGGTTACTTAACGTGATTTCCGCAACACTTCATGATGTGCCAGACAACAGGCACCCAAAGTACAAAGATGACTGTTCACAGCTGTAGTGTTGGTGTGTGTCTCACACACACACACACAAAACCCACTTGTCTCATACGTCTACCACCAATACCATGATGTCCAAGCGGTGTATTACAATGTTATGTATGAGTTATGGTTATGTTGGAAACAATTCCAACTATAACCCGGGAACTAGACTCGAACACATCATACATCAGCCACAGTTTCACATGCACACAGCAAGGTGTGTCTGTGTCCACATCTTTTCTGTGGTTAAAAACATCAGGTCAGATTTCAGTGCCACATGTGGGCCTTACAGAATGTCAACCACAATCGTTGGTGTTTAATGTGGATTGTATGTTCTGACCAGAAGTGTTTATCCTGTAGTAAAGGGGGCACAAATATAACCCAGGGATCAAATCATCCCAATGTTTATGCTCAGAGGAATAGTGCTCCAGATTTACACCGAGGACGAGAGAATGATACACACATTGTGCATATTGACAATTATTATAATGGCATTCAGTAGTCAATTAATAGTAGTAGTTTAATATTTTAATAAACCCTTTGTGAGAATAGACGTTAACATGCATTTGAAGCAAACTGACCGTTCCTTACCATTTGAGGGATTATTTAATAGCAAGTTAGCAAGTAAATGACTGTCTCCACGTGAAAAGTATGCCTTCAAAATGTGAAATAATGAAATGAAACAAAACAAAACTAATTATGTTTCTCACACGACAGCAATAAGGTCGCAGCAGACATATTTATTTATTTATTTATAGATGTTTTAAGTGTCTGTTTTTTTAATCAATTTTTAAATGACACGGTTACAATAAAAGTATGAAAACCAAATTGAATATATTTTGTTTGATCTGTTTAGGGAGAGCGAGAGAGAGGGAGAGAGGGTGAATTTAACTTTTTGTTGTAAATGTGTGTCTAAATATTACAGTGTAACGTTACATCATCATCCCAATGTGACATACAAAGGCCATATACTAATAACTAAACTGTCATATAACGTGTCCCTCCCCTCATGTCTAAGGCTGTAGTGTCTTAGTGTCTTATATTTCATGTTTATCTGAATGAAATGTAGAGCAATCCGCATTCTGTTAAGATTATTCAGATGGAAACGGGCCTTCTGAGCCATATTTTGAGCCCTATAAATAAAAGTGAATGGGGCAACCTTTGTGTGCTGCACATAAGCTCACACGTGTACACTTGTGCAGCTACTAGACATCACGCCCCAAATTGAAGGGTTGTCCCCGAGTTAGAAACGCATCCGCAAAACAGCAAGGCGCCTGCATCCGTAAGGTAAGGTTAGAAGAACTAACATAGCAACAGCCCTTCATGACCGCGGCTCCATGTGACAGCCACCTCCATGTCCTAACGTGCGACGCTATTGGCTGACAAAGTCATCCATTCTACCACTGCCACGCCCATTGCCTGTGTCGCTCGCAAAGCGTCATACCTTTGAAGTCCTGGGGGCGGGGTTAAGCAAATAATGCCATGTGTTCTTTAAATGTCGCGTGCTCATTGGTTTAAAGCGTCATGCTCTCCGCCCATCAGTGAAGGAGCTCGTTCTGATTGGCTAAGCTGACCACCCCAGATTCACCTCTGCGCGTGCATAATGTTCCTATTCTCCACCCGAGACTAGTCCGTTTGCGTAAGTCCGTCGCGACATGCGTTCAGAATCTAGAACTCACTAACAATCTACGTCGGTAGCGCAGCGAGCCTCCGTAGCGACAAAGACAGCCTGGCTAAAACCTTAAAGGGGGGGAAAGAATAAAAGCAAGAATATCACATTCCCCGCTCCCACGACTAAATAACGGACATCCTCGTGGCGCGGGGCGGCTCCGAGGCCCGGTAGAAACGTCGAATTTTCGCTACGGAAGATTCGCTCGGCGCGGAGCCCTCGGTTTCGTTGGCGGAAAGATTGGGCAATTGGTCGATTTTCCGTTGAATCGTCAGTAGGCTCGGGTATAGCGAGGGAGCCGCCATGGCAGTCGGATCACTGAGCCTCCACATCGGGATATGAAGAGGAGCTAGGCCCACATGAGCCCCCGATAATCAGCGATACCCGCCGTTTATCATCGATCCTTAACGGATCGGCGATCTTTGCGACACCGCGCCCGCGTCCAGAAAGAAATCTTCAGCGGTTTTATTCGGGGGGACACGGGAGGGAGAGGCCAGATACATGACTATTTTAGTAACGGCCCGTTGAAAGACGCCGAGGAGCATATCGAGGAGAAGATGCTGTGATTGTCAGCGGAAGACTAAGCGTAGTTTATAGGTTAAACAACCCGCTGAAGCCCACTGGAGCGCCGTGGATAAAGGAGA
>OMKP01022705.1:0-13669 GCA_900302375.1 Bathygadus melanobranchus
TCAAAACACACACGCACGCACGCACGCACACGCGCACACGCACACACGCACACACACACACACACACACACACACACACACACACACACACCTTTTGAGCATCTGCGAGCACTAGGATGATGTCCCCTTGCTCAAACTGGAGCACGCCTTCGTCTGAACTCGAGTGGCTCTCTACTGCCACCACCTGGTGGAGATCAACAAGTACTGTCAACAAAAACACTGAAGAATGGGAATACCATTTCTTCACACACTCTTGAGCGAGCGAGCGCACGCACACACACACACACAATTGAATAGATAGAGATAGATATTATTTTCCCACAAACATTTCTGAACAATTGAACTAAATATACTATAAAAAATAATAGATTTACATTTATACTCTCATTAATAATGAGCATAATAATGATATTACTTCATTTTACCTTGTAAAGGAAGCCAGGGGGACTGTGGGTGGAGTCCTTTTCTGATGCCTCTGTCTCCGCATGCACCTCTTCTTTCTCCTTCTCCTTCTCCTTCTCTGCCTCCACTTGCCGGACCTTTCTGGAGTTGGACTGTCCGTCAGCGGCTCCAAAGGAGACTCGGGGGGCAGGGACGGGCGGGGTCTTGGTCCTGAGCTCTGGCGACGGAGTCAGAACAGCCTCATCTTTCTGCTCTGGACCACTCTGTTGCTGGGAGGCGTCACTCACGGTCGGGAGGGGATGTGCCACTTCCTGCCCCGCCCCCTCCGGCGTGGGTCCACCCACTCCAGAGTCATCCGATTGGCTGGAGCTGAGTTCCGGTGGGTCTCGGTCCGCCTCCATATCGTCCAGGCTCTGCCTCCCCACGCTGCCGTCCCCGCTCTCGCTGTTGCACGCCGACTGGCGCTTGGGCGTGTCGGAACCGTTGGAGCCAAGGTCGTCCAGGTCAGACGAGGAGGAGGCGGGGTCTTTGGAGGCGGCGCCGACAACGTCCTCTGAGAGGCCGGATTCCGGTAAGTCGCTCGGAGTGTGTGTGAGTGCGTTGGGGGCAGAGGGCTCGTCATCCTTGCTTTCTCTCTGGCCGGTAGGGTGCATAGAGACATGGTCGGCGGGGAAGGCCGTGTTGCAGGGAATGGGGTTGGAGATAACGATAGACTTCTTCGTCTTCGACTTGGAGCTGTGAGGAGGAGAGAGAGCAGAGCAGAGCGGTTGGTACTGCCTACCAGAAGACAAACGATGAAGACTAGCATTTAAGAAAAAAAACGATTTAAGAAAAGTAAAAGAGGAAGTTCATGTCCAGGACTAACGTGTTACAGTAACTCTTTTGGAAGTAACTCTAATGCATTTTTTTAGTAACTAAATTACTGTTTCTGAAAGTCTTGTTACTTTCTAATTTATTTTGGCTAACTCCAGAGATGCGCACTATAAATTACTTTTTGGTGGAAGGAATCAGTAAAGTAATTGTTAGTTGAGGCAACGAGTAACTGTAGCTAATTACTAAGTACTATTAGTACTTACTTATTGTAAGTCGTATTTAATAAATCGTCTGCCAAATGCACCAAATGTAAATGTAATTACTATTTTTCAGTAACTAGCACAACACTGGTCATGCCTAGCCAATGTTGCCTAAATGCCTTGACTTCAACACGTGTGGTGCAAGTCAGTTGTGATCAGTTGTGTGTTACCTGGTGGCTCATTTTATCAATGTCCAAATGATAAACATAATATCTGGACTACTATGATTCATTGTTAATTTGACCATAACGTCTAATGACTATTCTGTCAGTATCCACACGGACGTTGGACATATTATCACAAGGCACTCACCTGTTCAGCCCCTTGATAATAAACGCTTTACTCGAATGCTGAGTCTCGAGTTTCTTCATCACGTTGTATAGCTCGTGGTTCAACTGGAAAACAGAAAACCTTTTCTTCAAATATACAGTGTTGTTAACGGTCATTGTACTTCCTTCAATATGATGAAGCTGGCAGATGACACATTCATATATTTACCACACTCATTTCCTTGTAGAAGACGTCCCGTAGATTCGATATATTCTGGAAGACAGTCACATAACAACCTATTCGGCTATAAAAAAATAAAGAGAGTGGAGTTTATATAGTGAACCAAGAGTTTGGCCAGTGCATAAAAACCCTAAGAGATTCACCTATACCAAATTATTTAGCATATTGCTCCAATACTGGGTTAACGTACTACACAAGTACTATATAAAGTACAATATTGCATCTGATAACTCGTATATTTAGACGTATTGAGCAGTCACTTGATTTTTGAATGTTAGAAGCGGTTATCTAAGATAAAATAAATCTAGATTGTTATAGACTGTGTTTCCACCGATACCTCAGTTCAAAAACAAGTTCAATACTAGAGAAGCAATGGTGCCATCCTACTTGAAGAACACACATGTGTATGGGTGGTGTTGTTGAACCACCTACCTCTGATAAAGAAGAGGCAGCTCCTCTCTTAGCTCATTGTTGAGTTCCTCAAAAACGTTCTGTGCTTTGTTGAACTCATCCTCAGCCTGCAGCGAGACAAAACACAACACAACGAAAAAGGACAAAAGTCATTAATAGCCTTGGCTCAATGTACTGCTTTGCACAATTCTGTTAGTTTCACATGTGCATTTTCTGTGCCCTGCACCTTGGATATCTTGCCTTCATCCCTTTTCTTAGCGCCCTGGAGCGACTCCAAGTGGTGGCGAGTGGAGTCGTAATCCACCAGTTTGCGTCCACGTTTGGCCACGCGTTCCTGCACCAAGAAATATTAGGGCATTCGTTCTTTTTTTTTTGTGGTTGTTGTAATCATTACATGAGAACGTGGGGATGACAGTAGTCCAAAAGGTGTCTTTGTTTACCTTGACCTCTGGGAATTGACTTGTGTAGTTCTCCATGGTGCGCACAATCTGATCAGAGATTTTCTCTTCATAGTCACTCCACATCAAGTCCTCTTTCTAGGAAGATGAGAGTAACATATTCTAGTCACTTCATTTGTTTCAAACAACTACACACTAGTAAACAGGTTCTGAATGTATATCCTCAACATGTACAGACAGCCATACTTCAATGATGTCAGAGAGGTCTTCTCCACCATTCCAGTCAGACTCATAGACATCCTTCAGCGTCTGGGACAGACGTTTGGATGACTCATGTATCGCTGCAAAACACAACCGATACAAAACATTTTTAAGTATAACTTGAACTTATAATAGCATGCATGCTCCATTTGAGGTTGGAGGCTGCTGTAATCATAGTTATGTTTCTCTGGCTTCGGCAAGAACAGCACCATGATGTCTTTATGGTATTATGTTTGGGCTTGTGGCCAATGACAAACATCTCATTTACTTGCTGCTGTATCAACTCTTTCTTGATTTCTTCAAAGAGATACTTGTTCTTCTACATGGCAATGTGGATTCATACAAAGATACCATCTGAAAATACACACCCAAACTCACTTCTCTATTCTTAGTCAGGCTCTTACTTGTTATTGTGTGGGGGGGGGGTTCACATACATGTAGAAATCAGAGCACAGTGACTTGGTCAGCATGGTATGAACCAGTAGAGCCTGCACAACTGAAATAATATGAAAGAGAGAAGAAACCACAAGCCTACCTTTCACAGCTATGAAGTATGCTTTAACATCTTTGGATAACCTCACGCTGTCTGCCTGTGTGCAGAAAAACAACAAAAGCTGATGGGAAAGTGGACTGAATCAAGGATTCACACCATGCTGCAGCACATCTGAATAATCACGCTGGGCAATGATGCTCAACTACGCACGAGTGGATCATTTACATTCTATGTCATTACTGTTTCAGCCTTTACTCCTGTGTGTAATGAGCTCCCAGCTACGACCAACTAAAAGCAAGTGGAGCTATGATAGATTTGCAATAACACGTAATCTGGGTCACAATAACGACATTAGTTTGTTTATTAATGAAAGCAACATTGTTGTTGTTGTTACTTCCTGAAGATCTATACAAATGTCGACAAATGTGTTACTTTTAAGTCGCTTTGGATAAAAGTGTCTGCCAAATGCTCTAAATGTAAATGTATGTAAATGTATACATGTCTGAATTTCTGTGAGGAGAACAAACAACTCTGCTTCCAACAGCTGTGCCCTGGTCGTTCACTACTTGAACTTTTTAACTTTTACTGAATCTGAAACACCATGACTAGGAATAGCTTACTCAATGAAGTCCATGCATAGTTTGGGCCAAAGTCAGCATAGTAATCCACTTAAACACATTCGTAGAGAGCCAAGAGGAATCAAATGTGCGGCTGTTCTAAACTTTAGAACAACCGCATATGAGCCACAAGTGGCTGACTTCTCATTCAACACAGAGGACATTCAAATTAAACTGGATTTTCAGGAATTTGATATGGATAAATTATACCAAAAACCATAGAACGTGACATAACAAGTACTAGGTAGAGCTTAGAAGTATAGATTCAAGACGACCATTATACTAGTGTACATATTTAAGATGGAAGTAGTCTGTTATTAATTTACCTGTTGCTTGCTGAGGTTCTGGGAGCATTGTTCAAATTGTTCGTCCTTGGTTTCCATTGTTTTCCCCAGTTTTTGGAGAACCTTTTTGAAAGCAAGATGTAGTACACTTACAAGAGAGTCACATTTACCATATTTATTGGTTTATTAGACTGAACCATATCATCTGAGTCATGTTTCAATGAATCATTGCCAAGTAGTGGATACGAAACATACAAAGCAGGCTCTCTGTCATCCCAAACAGTTAAACGGGCCAACGTAGGAGTGTTTAGCTAACTGTATGACATTCACTTTTTAGTTTCCAATTTAATACGTGCACAAAGTACAGCGCGGTTGCAACAGCAAAGGAGAGGAAGTAGACATTGTCTCAGGAAGTGGCAGCTTTTGTTTCCACCAACAGATGGTAGAGTGTAACATTTTGATAACACTATCCACCATTAGGAGACGTAAAAAATGTCTATTAACTACATGTAGGCCTACAGGTATATTACAATCATATTCTTAGAATGTCCTTTACAGCAGGGAAACATTATCTTGCTTCATTATCTTGCTTTCGTGGCCATGCAGGTCGATTCCAGGAAATATCAAAGCTACTCAATTATTATTTTTTTATTAAAGAAAAGTAGGCTAGTCAAAGATATACGCTGTATAGACTGAGAATATGACAGCATATTAATTCATTACATGCGCACACCGTACCGTGCGTAGCGTTTTTATTTGTCACTTCTAATCGATTAGAATTGATTATATAAACTAGTTATGGCAATTTCTTCTATGTTCCACGTAGATCTGAGAAGCAGAGACGTCAGCACAGCAAGCCCTTTCAGTCGCTCCATTCACGGTGTCCATAAATGACAACCGCATGACTGGGACCGAATCTGGGGTCTAGGTATTATGAATGAATCGCTCACCTTCTCTTGGGCTCGATTCAAGGACTTTTGAACCCGTTTGGCGAAAAACCCAGCTCCCGCTTGAATATTCGGGCCCATCTTGTTCTCTGCCATCGTGAATTATATCGTCTCTCGGATAACACAGCGCTTGCGAAACGGACGCCGCTACTTGTAGGCTCCCCGGGAGGTGGAGCAGCAGGGTAACAGGGTGCCGTCAAGCGACGCGCTCAGACCAAAGCCTCGCCTAGATGCCCCTGAGCATTTTTGTTCCGAGCCGATTTCCAAATCGCGCTGACATCGTCATAAAATCCTTTTCATGTTCGAACTTGCTGGGAGTTTTACAGTTGTTGTCTCTCTTTCGGTTGTTTTTTTTCGTTTCGTTTGGCGGCCCTATCGCAAAAAAACCGTTGCGGGTGTCGTACTTTGGGTCAATGCCTGTTGATTTCTCCACACATTAGGACGAGGTTGTTCATAAAAGTCACGGAAATATAAACGAATGCACATATCAGTCTTAATGGCGCCCCCTTCTGGACATTTTAAGTTGATTTTCAATCATACAGCTCTACGTATAGGCTTATGTGATATTTCGTAATAGTTCCGCTAACTACTATTCCTACTATTTAGCCATTGGGCGACACTTTTATCCGTAGCCGGTAGGGGCATCTTGCTCAAGAGTGTGTAGTAGACATTGGGGATGGAACCCAGAACGCCACCAAATGGAGAAAATGAAACATTTGAAAGATATGATTCCCATGCACGGATAGCGCTATAATGGCTGTTGGTGCTACTCCGTGTGTCTTCTGCCTTAACTGCCTGCACAACAGCATTCACGCCAGCAGAGGGCGCCACCACACACATTTTGCCAAGTGAAGGTCGTACCAGAAATGATACCATTTTAAGTACCAACTATCACTGTCAAGGTCCCTCATCTATAAGAGCACTTAATTAGCCAGATGATGAAGTCAACTTACAACGATAACCCCGTAGAATTCTTAAATGTCAGTCAGGTTTTTGTTGAGTCTTACAATTGTGTTTTTCCCGCTGTGGTCACAACACATATTTACATAATTGACAGATGTGACGTAGGCCTATATTCACCACACTTAATGCAAAGTAGTGTCAGTGTTGTTCTAAACACTAAATATCGTAACGTCCACACCTTAATATAGGCTATATTATTATATGATTACTATATCATTATATCTAGATTATATATAGATCAATTCATATAAGCGTGCATTTCATTCCGCTATAAGTTTCGTCGCGGGGAAGTGCCCGCCCCTCGGAATGCCACAAAGTGCCACTGTTTTATACGCGCGATTCAAACGGTGGGCGGGGTTATCCCACCGCCGCAGGGCGAAGTCGGAAACGCGGCACACGCAGAACAACGAATCGAGCGCACTCAAAGGAGCCCGACGCAAGACCCACTATAAGACATTTCGCGCGGTTGATTGACTAGTTGTCTGTGTGACAGTGTTGTGGACACGCCGTCTAAGTCGCCAGAAGCTATATATATTCATCTGTCGTGAAATCCCCCAACGGTAAACGGCAGTGTTTTCTGTTACGAAGTTAACGTTGACGTAGCCCGGGAAGAGTTGTCACAGTTATTAGCTTGCGGTCTGTTGAAGCTTTCCAGGAGGGCGGCTAGAGACGAAAATGCCTCCCATCGAGAACGACCCCGGGAAAACTGCACTCAAATCTCGAATAGAGCATCTCCTCGACTCCAACCAGGTGGTGGTGTTCAGCAAGAGCTACTGTCCGTACTGTGCGAAGGTAAGGTTTACAGCGGGGGGTGGGGTGTGTTACCAACTGCAGCGTAGCGGGGAGCAACTCTTCTCCCCGCGGAACACACTGGATGGGTCTATTTGCTGGGTGACGAGAGAGCGCCCCCCGGCTCACTTAACAACACACGGGATGGGTCTATTTGCTGGGTGACGAGAGAGCGCCCCCCTGGCTCACTTAACGACACATGTGTCGAGGCCCGCCGGCTCCAGGAAGAGATCCGAGTGTTGTTCACATTTCACCGGTGGAATGATCACACTTCCCGAGGGTTAATTTTTAATCCGAGGAAAGGGTCACATTTTCACTGAATGCCCCGCTATTCACCTAGCATGCCGGTGAAAGGTCAACATGAAGCTTGAATAGATCATGGATAACATTAAAGTGTAACTCGTTATTTCTGCCCAGTCAAAAGTACTAATGCAAGAACTTTCTCCATAGGTGAAGGAGCTCTTTAAAGAACTGGACGTCAAGTGCAATGTGGTGGAGCTCGACCTCGTTGGTAAGATTGGTTGGGTCACAGTTATCACTAAGCTACTAAGTGCGGAGGAATGCCTTAAATTGTCCATATTTTATAGTTGTTTATTGACGGAATAGAGCGAAATATGCATTGAGTTAAAGATCCGACTAGTTTTCCTTTGACCAGATGCTATGGCAATCATTTCTTTCCGGCCCATATTTTCTACTGTGAACTAATGTAATCCATATTTACAACTAGAACCTTTTGTTGCACGTCTAACATATTTATTGCTGCAACGGGGAACATGCTGAGTCATCTCCTTAATAGCCTGGCCACACTAATGATCATTTACATTTAGGGCATTTGGCAGACGCTTTTATCCAAAGTGGCTTGATCAGCGTTTGATGCTATGCTTTATACGGTGTTCTTAGTGAAGACGCAGTAAAAGATGATGCACTAATTGGGCCCCCCTTCATAAACATGTAACAATTATACGTCTCTTCTATTCCTTCATGAATGTCATTTCACTCATGGGGTTCATTGTCCTTATAACCCAGAGAATGGCAGCAATTACCAGGAACTTTTGGGCGAGATGACGGGGCAGAAAACGGTGCCCAATGTTTTCGTCAACAAGACGCACGTTGGCGGCTGCGATAAAACAATGCAGGTAGGCAACACTGACTGGCATCAGTGATTGCTCAACATAATCAAGATGCTTGTTCAGATGTCAGGAAAGAGGGTGCTATTTGGTTCAAGTGGCGTTTAGAGCTCCGTTCGCCAGTCCAGCCTTTATTAGCATACTGCTCTAAAACGCCTCTCTTTGTTGTTGCCTCCTCTGTAGTCTAAAACTAGCGTTTGGAGGGGTATAATATTGAAGTACTTTTTGTCTTTATACTGTCTTTCTAAATTGCTTTTATATTATATATATTTTTTTTTAACATTTTATTTAAATGGCGCTATATAAAGGCAATTATGTGGACCGAGGCAGGATAGGTTTAGACGCTACTGCTCAAAATCATGGCAGGTTATACAAACACAAAATAGATTATGACTGCACTCAACCACATTTAATCACATGTGTAGAATTGCTTTATAACTACATGTGTTTTAGTTGAGCTGAGTTTGTTAGTGAGGCCTCGTTAAATGACACCAGCAGAACATTGTCACGTGTATATTGAGTCAGCGTGACATGATTTTATTATAGAATCCCTACCGGATAACCAAGTATATATTAAAGAGACACCTACCGTAGTCTGGCTTTGTTGCTTATCACATGATTAGGTGGGTAGACGTTTGGCGTGTGCACATGGTAAACCGTGCTGCTGTTACCCTCCACCAGGCCCACCAAGATGGCGTGCTGCAGCAGTTGCTCAATGGGGAGACGTACGACTACGACCTCATCGTCATTGGAGGGGGCTCAGGAGGCCTGGCCTGCTCAAAGGTAAGGTGTGTGCGTGTGCGTGTGCGTGTGCATGCGTGTTCTCTTCTCGGCCTGACCACGTGCTCCCCTGACAGGAATCAGCCGTGCTGGGGAAGAAGGTGATGGTGCTGGACTATGTGGTGCCCACACCCAAAGGAACCACCTGGGGTGAGACGGCCGTGGCCTCTGCTTTACTCCCCGGCTATGAGAACATGCTTGTTTTCGAGCGGGAAAAAGTAAAATAAATGTGCTTGGTTGGTCAGGTCTCGGCGGAACGTGTGTCAACGTGGGCTGCATCCCCAAGAAACTCATGCACCAGACGGCCCTGCTGAGCACGGCCATACGAGACGCCCGCAAGTACGGCTGGGAGTTTGATGAAACCGGTGAGCCGCTCGATGTGTTCTGCGGTCGTTATTGTTGTTGACTTCAGCAAACTGTTTGAATAATGGAGCCACACCCTCTCAGAATTGGGTTTGGTTCGATGAGAGACAGAGGTGTGTGGTAAATACCAAGACCGGTGTTTCTTTGACATGCTTGATTCAAAACCTGAACTCCCCGTTCACGCAGAAGCAGGGTTAGCTATGTTTTCCTAATGAATCCTTCCTCTTGCGCAGTGAAACACAACTGGGAGACCATGAAGACGGCCATCAACGACTACATCGGCTCGCTGAACTGGGGCTACCGGGTGACGCTCAAAGACAAGAACGTCAACTATGTCAACGCATACGCAGAGTTTGTCGAGCCGCACAAAATAAAGGTAGCGGTCCTTTCAGTGTGTAGACGGGTTCACCTCGTAGGAACCCGGAAGTAAACACCGATCACAGGAATGTGTGTTTGTGCATGTCCCTTATCAGAATAATACATCAAAAAAGATAATTGAGATTATTTTGCCCTATATTGGGCGACAGTAGCTCGGGGGGTAGAGCGGTTGTCTGGCAACTTGAAGGTCGCTTGTTCGATCCCCGGCTCTGCCTAGCTAATTATCGAGGTGTCCCTGAGCAAGACACCTAACCCTAACTGCTCCTGACCAGCTGGTTGTTACCTTGCATGGTTGACACCACCGTCTGTGTATGAATGGGTGAATGTGAGGCAAATGTAAAGCGCTTTGGATAAAAGCGCTATATAAATGCAGACCATTTATATTGCGATTAATTATATTCTGTGGCCCCCAAAAAAATGTTGTTTTTAAATTGAAAAGCGATGTTGGCATATCCTCCTTGGGGCTCGTTTTGATTTCTTATTTAAAAAATTGTGTTCATCTTCTAGGCCACAACCAAGCGTGGAAAGGAGACCACGTACACGGCAGCCAAGTTTGTGTTGGCCACCGGCGAGAGGCCGCGCTACCTGGGCATCCCCGGAGACAAGCAGTACTGCATCACCAGGTACCGCAGTGCAACCATATCCCTAATGGCTTGGCTGCTGCTAGTTGCTCCTGTGAGGGCCAATCTGTTCTGAGCGGTCTACAGTGTTATCTGGTGTTTTAGTCATTACGCTACTTGGCTTGGCAAACCAAACACGTACGACAAAGGCGTTATCTCGGACGTTGTTATTTTGTGCACGATGAGTTATTGTATTTGGAAATGTCAATTTATGAGCGCAACGCTGACTTGAGGGTTCTTCATTTTCCAAATTTGCACATCCCAATAGTAGATTTGTTTTTAGTGGTTTTAGATTCCTTTGGGACATCATGGCCCTCCAACACAGTACCTTGGTTCGGGGAGCAGCAATTTTAGCCAAATTGTTGTTTACTTGACCCGTGGTGCCTCCTGAGACTGACTTCCTGTTTCCCCCCGTTTGCTCGTTCCACCCACCAGCGACGACCTGTTCTCCCTGCCCTACTGCCCCGGGAAGACGCTGGTGATCGGCGCGTCGTACGTGGCCCTGGAGTGCGGCGGCTTCCTGGCAGGACTGGGCCTGGATGTCACCGTCATGGTGCGGTCCATCCTGCTGCGTGGCTTCGACCAGGACATGGCCAACCGTGCCGGGGAACACATGGAAGAGCACGGAGTCAAATTCCTCCGCAAATATGTTCCTGTCAAGGTGTGTGTGTGTGTGTGTGTAAATGTAGCGTGATTAAGTGGCTTAAACTGATCTAAACGTGACTTTGATTATTTTACTGCTTGACTGGGGCACCACTTCTATTCAGAGGAATATAACTAATAGTAGGAAGTTCATTTCCAGCAGAAAATGTGTGAATGCTGAAAGATATTGCTCAAAATGCAGAAATGTGAAATGAATTCTCATGAAAAATCTGAACTCTAATGTATTGCACTGTAATGCTGAAAAGTAAAACAAGCTGAACTGAAATACATTGCTAGAAACACTGGGCGCTAAACTAATACTGTCAAACCATGACTCACCTGAACTGTTACACACACACACCTGTGTGTGTGTGCGTGGGTGGGTTTTGGGTGTGTATGGTGGTGCTTAATCTCAGGGCTCGGTGCAAAAGAAATTAGCAAGGGATGCAAACCAACTTGGGCCTTCAGACGTGTTTTTATGCTCTTAAAAGCCAGCCTGGGGCTAGACTCTTCAAATCTACTGACAGTCAAACCACGGGTAGAAGAAGAAGGGCGGCACTAGCTCAGGAGGTAGAGACGGTTGTCTGGCAACCGGAAGGTCGCCGGTTCGATCCCCAGCTCCGCCTAGTTAATTGTCAAAGTGTCCCAGAGCAAGACACCTAACCCTAACTGCTCCCGACAAACTGGTTGTTGTTGTTCTTGCCTTGACACACCTGTCGGTGTATGAATGGGTGAATGTGAGGCAATGTAAAGTGCTTTGGATAAAAGCACTGTATAAATAATCCCTTTGTGAAGATGAGACTCTCTTCTAATCTATCAACGCCATCACTTTTGCTAGGTGCCCACAGATGTGTTTCCATTGGCTAATGTACAAGGCCACATACATTCCTGTAACTGGGTCAATGATTGCTTTGTCCACATAACCCTAACCCCATAAAGACAACATAACATTTACATTTCACAGCAGGTTTCCTCTAAAACCGACACTTTTTTTGTAGCGCAAATCTCATTGTGATCTTGTCCACTTCGGTCATCAATAATCTTGCCATCACAAATCCAGTCTCTGAAGGATCAATTCCACACTCCTTTTTATTACTACATCGAATAACTAATATGCATCTTCACATGGAAATGCAGCATTTTTGCTGAAGTAGGAGCATAATTTCAAGCTTATTCCCAAACCTTTTTTGGGTGGTGTCAGACACGTTGCCGTTTGATTGGGATGATCCTTGTAAGCTGGGGTGTATTGTGACGCGTGGCAGGTGGAGGAGCTGGAAGCAGGTGCTCCAGGCAGGCTGAAGGTAACCGCCAAGTCCACAGAGAGCGACGAGGTCATCGAGGGCGAGTACAACACCGTACGTACATGACCCGTGTCAGCGTCCTCTACCCTCAACCCTAACCACTCTTTGTATATGTTAACTGTAGGACTATTGCTGCATTTGGGTGTTAATGTTTGTTTGAAATGCTACAAAATGTTTTCAAATTGCATGCAATTGCAATCTTGTAGCATATGCACACTTAAAGGCTAATATCCTGAGGACAATTGAAGAGATGCATTTGAATAAAGCAAACTATGTAGTAACGGCTGTAAAGAAAGGGGTGTGCAAGTACACCTTGCTATTGCCAACTGACAGGTTTCTTGTCAAGTGTTTCATCAAAGGCTCTTGAGTAGTGTCACACTGTCAGTCTGTAGCGTGGCATTCTTCGGTCTTGTGTAAATACACTTAAAGTTAGATCTTCCTGTGTGCATTTACACAGCGACATGACTTGTGCGCATTTGTCACAATCTCTCTTGCTATCATGTCAACAAAATGTCCGTGAAAGTTACTCAAGGTAACTTCCTTGTCGTTCAGGTTCTAATTGCCGTTGGTCGAGATGCGTGTACTGACAAGATCAGCCTCGGCGTGGCAGGGGTCAAAGTCAACACCAAGTAAGTATTTTCTAATAGTCGTTGCTGTCTGACTTGTCCGACACGCTGTGCCTGTACCTTTAAGACTACACCATCACAATGATTCAGCACATTTGCCGTTCCCGTGGCTCCCAGCTGGAGGTGGTTTTCTTCTTCTGCTTCTTCTCGTTACCTGTTTGCCAGCTGAACAGGAGATGTTTAGTTTAGATTCTAGTGAGGGGAAGTTGCTGTTAAAAGTGACTTTCAAGTAACCCACTGTTTGATTACATTTCCAAGAGGAAATGGTGTTATTGCTGCAAAACGACACAAGGGTCATGTTTGGCTTGATTTAATGTAACTATCTATCCAATAGGCCACATTTAACAATTGCCAATTAAAAAAGAATATATATATAGCTTTTAAAGAAAATCTCCACAGACTTGTTACTCCAGTGTGTAGCAAGGGCTTGGCTGGGAAGAGCTAGTACCATGGTGACATGGCAATGGTATGTTGGCAGTTTTAACAGTGGAAACGCAATCTCATTTCATAACAAATGCATGTTTGTGCTAGCAGTGTTTGCATTTTTCTTCCTTCCTGCATTTGGTTCAGTGCGGGCCCAGTGTGGATGGAGGCGGAGTTAAGGCAGCTCTGGGAGTCATGTCCTCCAGACCCATGACCATAGCATTGTTTCCATGGTGATGAAGTTCAGCCAGCTGGGGGGGG
>OMKP01022714.1:0-16852 GCA_900302375.1 Bathygadus melanobranchus
CGTTATACTGAATCACATCTTGTATAAACAGTGAATTACCTTGGCTTGTCTGTAACTTGACAATAAATCAATTTAAATGAATGAATACAATTGAATGACGTGTAATGTCATCCCCACCTTGGAGGAGATGCGTGTGTTCTCCAGCAGGACTCTGGTCCACACGGCCGGGTGGCGCGCCACAAACCTCCAGTCGCGGCAGACCTCGGCGGCCTGCAGCAGGGTCTTGGTGTCCAGGTAGGTGAAGATGCAGAAGAGGGCCGCGCGCATCTTCAGGATCTCCGGGCTGATCACCTCATTGGACTTGGCGGGGCTCCTCTCGTGGCGGCACGGCCGGTTGTAGGCGCCTTCCGACCGCCCTGCGTGCGCATGGGGAGCGGAGGAAGAGTCTTCAGATACTGTTACCTCACTTGCTTTGATACGCTGACACCCATGGTGCCCTTGACACTACCGCTGATGAATAAGAACCAACAAGGTTTTAGAAACGGGGTCGTGGAGCTCGCAGTTGTACCAATATTGGTTCATTGATTGTTCTCAGCCTCACCTGTTAGTCGCTTTGGAAGAAATTGCCCTTTGCCAAATTAGTTACTGTAAAAATGTTAAATGTGTATGTATGTCTTACATTATGTAACATATGGGTTATATATGTGAAGCTATGAACGTTGTTGATCCACAGGGGTATTTAAACCCACTTTGTCAAGTGTTTATCAATCCACTCGTTTGTAACACTCAACATATTTACCTTATTATTTATGTCTATATGGAAGCCATTTCCAAATCACGTAATATAATACATAAATAGCTTATACTAGCATGTAAGCGCTGAAGTCACTCCCCATGGGTCAAAATGAATCATTAAATCATTTACATTTAGGAAAAGGCCTTTGTGACAAATAAAGACGCGTTGAGAAAACCCCGCTCAAATCTGTGCATCCTATGACCGATACTGGCAAATCAGTCATGGAGGCAGCGCGCAGGCAGGCTGTGTGAACGTGTTGGATTTGTAGTTTGACACCATCTGACAAAGGCTGGCAAGTACGAGCGGCAATATGGCCGACTGCGTCAGCGCACCAGAATAGCATCACACATCTGTGAGGACGATCTATTGGAATGTTCAAGACTCGCTGACAGGAGTACAAGCGAGAACACATTGGTCACTGACTCCAGCTGTCCGGCTAGAGATACTTGGCGTTGGTGAGTTGGTGAGTTGCTAAGAGTGGACTCAGATACTGGAGGTTGTGATCAAACGTTGACTATATCAAGACACAAAGCATGATGGGAGGAGAAAACAGACGTGTGTGATGATGTCTCTTAAATCAGAAAACAATACAACAACAACCAATACATTTGTAGACATAATTTGGTAAAATGAACCTAGCTTCCAGTATCGCATAAGTGGTTATGCGATGCCAATGCTTATATTCAATTAATATGGACTAGAGAGACTCAATAATGCATCGTTTATGAATATAAAAATAAATCAGACTATCACTTCAAAGCCATTTTCTTCACTGTTTATTATTTAAGGTGCTGTCGGTAAAAACGTTCACCAAATTCTGCATTTCTGTTCAATTGGTTAAAATATCGGCTGAATGTTTTGTGTTTTACAAATGAACACAAGGAACGGAGAAATGTGAAATACAAGAAATAAAAACAAACAGTAACATGTCAAATACATTTCTTTTTAAATCTATACGTCTGTGTACTGTGTACTGTGTACTGTGTACTGTGTATGTCTCGTCCCCTGTGTGTCCTCACCTGAGCTGTGGCGGTACCGTCTGTGGTGAGGGTGGGGGGCCGCCGACTGCTGCACCTCGGCCACCGCCCGGCCGCGGTCCTGCTCCCACATCTCCACCTCCGACTCGGTGGTCCTGGAGCCCACGTCGGACACGTCCCCCTCCTCCCCCTCCGTGCTGTTGCGGTAGGGCCGCCGCTGCCAGTTCTGGATGGCCTGCTTACGGAGGCCCCAGCTCCGCGAGCCTCCTCCTCCTCCTCCTCCTCCACCACCACCACCTCCGCCGGTGGAGCGGTCGTAGCCGCCCTCCCCCATGCGACACTGGACGTGGTAGTACTGGGACTCAGGACACTCGTCCATGGGGTGCATTTCCACGCTGTCGCTGTCGTAGCCTCCAGAGCCCTGGGACACCGACTTGACACGTCCGGACACCCTGAGGTCCGCGAGGAGGTCAAGAGACACGTCCAAGGATGACAAGTAACATGTGTTTTTAAAACCGTCGTTTCCAATGAAAACGCTCACCTAGCTAGCATTAGCTTTTTCCAGTATTACTTACAATTTACAGGACAAGACACGACGCACTTATCATACATAACCCCTGGTTCATTCCATGTAGACCTGCTGCTACCTCAACACATTACAGAGGAAAAATCACTCATTTACCTTAATGCATTTTAGTAAAACATGATTTAAGTACTGCTCCTAAAACGCAAGCCACAAGCCCCAACTAGGAATCAATCAATTCTAATTTAAATAGAATAGCCTTCACTGTGTTCTATTGAAAATATATATATTTGTCAGTTAATGATGAATGATTACACAACCCTGACATAATCTGTCTACTATCAAAACTATCTGACGCGTCAGGTTACAAAAACATGTGACCATAACAATTACATATCATGTTGCATATCCATAAGAAACACTTAAATGCTACATTTGTGATGTGAGCACTATACCAACACGACCGTAACGCAGGCCAAGACGGAGCAGCGAGGGGGTTATTATGGGATGTGTGGGTCGATAGGCGTGTGTGGTCATGCAGGCACTTGTCCAACACAGCCCTGGTCCCATTAGAGTTAGCTGCATTTTTAATGTAAAGGAAACTGGGTTATTACAGGGAGTAAAGTATAATGGATATGAGACATGGAGGAGGATGTTGTGGACCAGGATGTTAGCAAATGTCCTCCGTTAGTCGAGATTTAAGTGCAAAACCTGATCTAATTTAGAAGTCAGATTTGTAATTGTTAATTCCACCGTGAAATACAGATAATCTATATCATGATATTTAAATTGTTTAAATTAAGCTGCAGACCACACCCACATTTTTCCTACCTTTTACATCTTCCAATTCTGGAGCCAACATGTTTATACTCTTAAGTTGTGACCGCTAATGCTGAATTAGCAAACCAAGTACACTACAGTGAAAAGATCAGCATCGGATCATTCAGCAAGATGGCTGATGAGATCATTCCAATAGTTACAGATCATTCCGCAGCATTTGCATGAACAGTAAATGTATAAACAGTAAATAATATATAAACAGCAAATCATTATTTTCATTATTTTAATGTACTAGCAGAGGCGCGGCAGTACAGTAATCTACGAGAAGGCTGTGAAGGCCACATGGTCACTGTGTCGTGTGTGTAGACATCCGATAGTAAAACCATTTTGATGACTAATGTAGTGACAGAGGGCTTCGGTGGAAGACCCTCGACCCATAATCGATAGGTTCAGCAGGCTGAATACCTGGCTCCCCAAATCGTGTAGCCTGAGAGGAATCAGCTTCATTGACAATTTGAATCTGTTTCTGGGGACGCAGACACCCGTTTGGGCCAGATGGCTCTCTTCCAAACAGGCCTGGTGAGAAGTGCTACTCATGGACGATATTGTCTTGGCCTTCAACACGCGTCTGCCTTCGGATGTGAGGCATAGCCCTCTTGACACACATTCCACTGAGCAGTCTCTGACCCAGGAAGATGTACAGACTGCTGATACTAAACCCTAGCGTACACGAACGTGGAGTGTTCCAAAGTTGAAAACCTAACAATGTATATTCAGAGGAGTCAAGTAAACATTTTAAAGAATGGAGTTTGAATAAGGTGAACATGTACATACATATAATAATGGAGTGAGAGTTCTAAGAATGAGTTCACACAAGCTCACACAAATACAGAAGAAGGAAAACCTTTGACTATACTAATGTGGTGAGTATGTTGGTGTGCGCTGTCTTACCCGGTACTGGGCGACGAGCGTCTCTCTGATACCTGGTACATACCCCTGGTACTACCGGACATGCTGGAGTTTCTCTGGAAACACACACAACCAAGACACAACCCAGACACGACACGCACGTCAAATGTGATTGTAAAATAACTCAAATAACTAAAATGCTTTGTCTTCAGGTGATCCCAGTTTCACTGAATGTTATTCATTGATGTTGTCATTTATTTATTGTTTTGATGTTGTTATGTGGTTTATGTCTTACGCGTGGACCCCGGGGAGACCATCGGTCTACGGTGTTTTCAGTCGTGCAGATCCAATAATAAATGAATAGAAAAGACAACGTCGAGAGTGAAAGAGTCTGTCGCTCAGCGCAACATCTGACAGGATGTCCCGATAATTAAACGGCAGTTGATCAGATCAGATCAGATCTGATGACTGTGTGGCCACTGCACAGCAATTCAATGGAAAACGACGGTAACACTTGGTTTCTACTGGAACTAAGGATCTTAAGGCTTCCTCTTTTCTACCTAACCACCAGACACCTTCTTGTATAATATCTAACAGCCGAATCACCATCTATCTCCACCTTTCACCCATCGAACTATAACAGCATCTGTCACAATGATATCTTCCACCAGGGGCCTCCCGTGTGCAGAATGTATCCACTCACAGTATTGTATCAGACACTTTGGATAAAAGCATCCAAGACCAAATGGCCCTTATTATTTAACATGATTCAATATCTCCTGTATGGAAATGTGTCTCCATGGAGATGGGAGTGACCTGGCAGACGGAGATGGAAACATGTGAGAGCTGAGGAGAGGAGTGAGGAGGAGGTTCACGTCTTTTAAAATGTAGCACTCTCAGGTCGCACGCCCGTCTGCTGCACTTTGTGATGTGTTTGTCGACTATTAGTGTGTGAGTGTTAAAATGAGAAGATGTTAATAAAAGTAATATGTTATAATAAATCTTTAGAAAAATATATAATATTCCATAAAATAAAATTCTATATTATAATATACTAAGATTCCATATGATTATTCTAAAGATAATGAATTAAGTAAAAGTGTTTCAGTATTCTTATGACTTTGGCGCACTTCTTATGAAGGAGTTTCCTACATTGTGTGTTTCTTTCCTTGTTTATATTCAATATGACACAGACATGACTTCTCAAAATGCTAAATGCAAAAGACTTTAGTTTAATAATAAGTATTTATGTAAATGCTATCAATGTTCATACAGGGCCACGGCTTTACCACTTCAAATCAATGGCGCTAACTCTGACGCCTGATAAATCTGATTTGTTTGTTTCATGAACTAATAAGATGCATTGATGTAAAACTCAGTCGAGGGCCAAAACAATTACCAATTAGTAGGTACAGCAGACAGGCTGTCTACAAGTCTATTATGGCCTGTCTCCGTACTACAGGTTGCTGAATCAATATAATCAATACAGTTTTAACAAGTCAAAGCTACTACTACTAGGGACAGTTGAAAGCTTTGCAACCAAACAACATCTCAACAATTTAAATGCAATACAATCTTAATATAACCAAGAGGGGGCCTTTAAAACATACAAATAAAACAATTTAGAAAAGCACAGTCTGTGCAACACAGGACACGAACATTTGGGTTTAGGGGCATCCTGCTCAGGACACCTTCAGGTAGACTGCAAACATTGGGGTTCGATCCCAGTACATTTTGGCTTGCTTTGTCACAAGCCGTGCTATATAGTATGTACAACAAATATAGGGGGAATTCAGACGCTAATTAATGCATCGGAAATCTATCAGTGTGACATGTATTGGTCGCATAAACAAGCACAAACACGTGTTAGATTAGTCACCCCGTGACAGCTCATTTGCAAAAATAACCTCTACGTGCAGACCCTCTCTATTAGATCCAATGACAATGAAAACCGCTATGCATCATGGGATATAGTGTGGGAAAATAGAATCAGTTGTGCACTTCTGTTACGGTGCATTATGGGTATAAAGTGTCGAGGTGTCACCTAACCCCAACTGCCGCTGTCGATGTATGAATGAGTGTGTATGAAGGTGTGTATGAATGTAAAGTGCTTTGAGTGGCCTGAAAAGGTCTGAAAAGCGCTATATGAAAAAAGTGGAGGAGGAGGACATTTCAGGCCGTATAAAATGGTAGTACGCCCTATACAGAGCATTGAACAAGGGCTTAGTCTTTCCTTCAACTGACCTGTCGTCCGTTGCCCTTTGACCCCTGGAAGCTGCAGTGGCCCAGGCTGCCGTTGGGCGTGCTGCCGCAGCTGCTGATGATCTGCAGCTGTTTCTCTGCGCGGTCGGCACGGTCCAGCAGCTCCTCGATGAACTGCTGCAGGCGCACCTTGGCGTTGGCCTCTCGCGCGGCCGTCTCCTGCAGGAACTGGTCGATCTGGGCCACCTCCCTGCAGGGGGCGGGCGGTGGACACACTGCTGTTAAGGGGGCCGCATTCTCTCTTTTTTACACTCGGAAAGAAACTGTCTGTTGTTCTTTAGTTATTTGTCTGTTGTTTAGTCCTTTAGTTTACCTCTTAATTGTGGTCTGTGTGTGTGTGTGTGCATGCATGAGTGTGTGTGTGTGTGTGTGTGTGTGTGTGTGTGTGTGTGAGAACTGATACATTTTGGACAACCTCCCTGAAAATCTATCTATCTATCTATCTGTCTATCTATTTATCTAACTATCTATCTATCTATCCATCCATCCATCTGTGTGCATCTGTCTAGTTTAGTTTGTTCCCCAATAAGTATCTCTGCGGAACTGTTAAGGCGACATTTCTCATAAGAAACTAATACTTCACTTCACTTAACTTGAATTATAGACTATCCCTTATCATAGAGCACATTGAAAATATCCCTACATCGTAAATGACGTGACTATAACAGGGACCCTTAAAACAAGCCATGAAAAGAAACAACTCAACCAACTGGAAACGTTGAGAGCAAACATTGTAATTTCAATAGTATACATAGAGACTACATGCATAAACAACAACAACATACAAACAATATGACGCGATAAATACTCCTAAAGAATCCGACAACATTCAACAAGCTCCCACTTTGTACAAAGATAATTATATCATGTTTGCCCTACAAATCTTCCCCACCCAAAACCCTACCAATCTCTCCAATCTCTTTATAGCTCCTCAACTACACCCTGCTTCTCAAACAAACTTTTTTCAAGTAAGCACATTCTACAATTCTCTGGAGGGCGTAGGACCCCTCACTGCCCCACGCCCAGCCTCAAGTCTGTTTGTAGATCCTGCATCCCTGTAAACACAGGCCTGGCCTTAATGTTTCTTCCTGTAACTCGGCGTACTCAGGAGGGCTTCACAAAGGAGATCTGCTGTCACTGCTTCACCCCCACGGGACCAGACAAGGATAGACACGTGGTGGTGGTGGGCTCACGAGAAGGCCGTCTAGACCCGCCCATCTACCGGGTCAGTCACGGAAACTGGGCCACGGAAGCTGCACCTGGTGTTTAAAAGGCGCTCTGTACCCTCCAAGTCTGATAATATATTCTTGAATTGAATACAAGACGAGGATGCACGTCAAGTAGAATCGCTTTTCCAAAATATATTTGGATGCCGTCGGACATAATGGATGCCTATTAAAGTATCTATTTGTTGTGTAAGCTGCCCTTCAAGGATTTAGAGGATAAGGCTAAACTAATTCTAGTGTTTTTGTTATTGCCATCGTCCCAAATATACAAGCAAGTATAGTGGTTGGGTCCCACAGACCCAACCACCATACAATTGTCCTTTGGGTCGAGAGATGAAAAAGTTAAAGAATCTCTGCCTTACACATTATAAAAATATGAAATATGAAAACCATAAGAGATTGTTTGACATAGGAATGGGCGATATGGAGAAATGTATTATCACATTTCCATTTCCATTTAGAGCATTTGGCAGATGCTTTTATCCAAAACTACTTACACGATAGTTATGGGGAATTTTACACAATACAACTCCATTCAAAGACAATAAACGATAATATTGAATTATCGCCCAGTCCCAGTTTGACAGAACTATAGGAGATGAGAAAGAGGGAGTCTCAGATCAGACACCTCAAAGCAACAAACAGGAAACAGTGTTCAGGATGGGCTTCACAGCTGATAAACACACGTTGGCAGATGTGTGCTCACAGCAGCACAGGGGAGGAGGATGATAAACGCTTGAAGGATTTCACATTTCAACACCTCAGAGACCACAGGCAGGCAGGCAGACACACAGACACACTCGCAGAAGCACAGGAGGAGCAGGAAATCCGACACATTCCCTTGGAGATAAATGCCTGCTATTTTGCCAGAGGAGATATAATTCTGTCGGTGAAGTATGGCAGTAGCTCCGTCCGTGATGGGGTGTCTTGTGATAACCCAGTGTTCTAGACGGGTGAAGGAGAGGCTGACCCCGTAGACAAGAAAGAGCTATCATAAAGGAGTACATGCTTACAGCAATACAATTACACGCTAAATGTTTTGTTCATCAGAAAGATTACTCTGCATTTAACAGTTAACCCCAATTACATCCCCGGGGTTAACAGGAACATAATACATTACGTCAATAATTACATTAAATAGCTATTAATAATGCCATTAACTACATACAGTATGTCAATATTTTTCATTTTCTGCTTTTGGAAATGAACGCCATCCATAGTCATGTCAGAATGTTGGTTTACTGAAAATAATTCAACCATTTTAAGCCCTGTCAACATCCCCCTTTCAAGGCATTGAATTGCTTGGAAGATGCAGAACATGAAATATTTAAAGGTGCTATATACAGTATATGTATATAGTTACTAGCTATACATACCACTACGGTTAGGTTATGTTTGTGTGACCATAAGCTTAGCCAGCCATGCATCTAGCCAACATCAACAGAGTTATACAAAATCCACATGAGCTAGTTTATAATTTGTAAACAATAAATAAATTGCAAACATATACATTAGCTGATCAATTTACAGTGTAGCACTCATCGGCGCTTGTCATACAACACAATAGAATACTAAAGTAGAATATTTAAACTCGTCTTGCGCTTGTGTATATTGTGAAGTACTGCAGTACCCATTGTAAACGATCTGTGTCAAGTAAAAGTATACTACCCTCACATGAACAGGAGCTAGGCTACTGTAACGCTGTAAGTCAATGGGAATGGCTAACGAAAACCAAATGCTAACCTGGTGAACTCCCCATATGGATGCACAATGATGAATTTGGAATTAAACAACTCGGCTGAATCTGGGTAAAAGGCAGCGTCTGGAGCAGTTAGGGTTGGGTGTTTCGCTCAGGGACACCTCGACACTTAGCTAGGTGGATTGAACCAGCAACCTTCCGGTTGCCAGACAACCGCTCTACCTCCTGAGCTACTGCCGCCCCCCAGACAAGATGAATAACCCCTGACCTTCTGAAGATCTGTCTTTAAATGTTAATCGGCCTCCCTCGACTACATCCTCTCACAGCCGCCATCGTTCCTTCCATTAATTCAAAATGATTCATCATTAATATTCATGAGCTCAGATGGACGATGGCAGAAGCTTCTACCATGACGAACTCAATGCTTGTGTGTTGCATAAACAGTGGTTTTGTGCACTTTGAAAACATGGAGCGGCCCCTTGTCTGAACGGACTATGTCAGTCAGGCCACAGGAAACTATATACTGTTACAATCGATAGCATCGATTGTGCTGGGTTCACACAGATCGTGCTGGGTTCACACAACATGCAACAGTTGTGAGGGTCACACCGGGATAGTGTAGGCACTATGCCATTTGACTCCCAGCTGAAAGGCACTGGGTTCGATCCCTGATGTCCACAGTCTAACCTGTGGACATTCTTTAGCGAGATGCCTAGCCACCGTCACCCACCTACTCCTCAATGCCCCGTATCTGAATTCACAGTAAGTCACTTTGGATAGGAGAGTGTGCTCAATGACAATGGGGTGAATAGTAAAACATTGTAGGCTACGCCCAGGCTGCAGCTTGTAGCTGACATGACGGATCACCTACTGAAAGGATGAAAGAGAGATAAGAGAGTGGAGGGAGAAGGACAAAACCATTGGGATCCACAAACAGCAGCACAACGGAGGACAAAGAGCACGATGAGGATGTTTTTTTTTTGCAGAGTTGTCGAATACAACATGGACGCCAGACAGAAAACAACTCTGTCAGGTATTCATCACCCTCCATTTAAAAAGTGCGTGGCGTATTGGGTGAACACAGAAAGAATGAGCGCGCCTTGTTTTCAGTAATTCCAGTAATTCAAAGCTCTGCATTTCACTCAAAGGCTGCAAATAACCTCTTGATGCATATTAAGGGGAGGCTCGTCCCGTTCTCAGTGTTGACGAAAGTCCTGTTAAATTGTGGTCGTCATTACTGTAAAACTAGCGAACATACAAGCTCCATTCATAGAAGCGGCAGGACTTCTACAAATGGATAAATAAATGGCATGTATTTAATAATGTCTAATGGATTCAATAAACATTCCAAATAAAATGCATGGCTTGTTAAGGAAAGCCATCTTCGCTAATGCTGTTTCTATGAAAAGGGGATTTTATTCCACATAATATCCAAATAAGGGGCAGAAATCTGGCCTCACCGGCACCTTGCCGCGGCAGTGGTCAGAATTAAAATGGGAGAAGCCCAGAAAGGTTTCCATTTCCTTTATTTGTGTGGAATATCAACCGTCAGAGTGATTCTCGTCTACTTTTCACTTCGTTTCACGTGGTAAAGAAGTTAATTATGATTGGCCAAGCTGGTACGCCCACTGACCGTGAAATAAATGGTAACTGGATTGTATTTACACAGCGTTTTACAATATTGCCTCACATTCACCCATTCATACACACATTCATACACCGGCAGCGGTGTCTGCCATGCAAAGCTACAGCCAGCTCGTCGGGAGCAGTGAGGATTAGGGGTCTCCTCAGGGACACCTCGAACCAGCAACCTTCCGGTTGCCGGACAACCCTCTGAGCCACCTAAGCCACTCGTAAATATCTCTAGTGCTGCTCATTTTTATTCCAAATCCAAACTATATACCACGACTATCGTGCAACACTGACATAATAAAAAACATTGATGATAAACATCATTAGATAGATTCTCGTGTGAGTCACCCCTTTAGGCATGCGGCGTTATCGTCACAGAGTCCAGCTGGCTACCATTGGACTGACGTAAATCTCTCCTCTCTCTCTGTGTATCTCCTCTCCCTCTCTCTGTCCTTTTGTGTACATGAAGAACCAGATGATCATCCTAAGCCGGTATTTCTCCTCAAGGATGCTTTATGCTCACGCATCGCAGTGAGAGGTGATTCGGCTGCTGTAAGATTATCATTATGTAAGGAGAATATAGAAATTCTATATTCTTCTTTGCACTGCAGTAATGTTGTTGTTTTCCCCTTGGGGATCAACAATGTTAACTTACTTACCGATGTGTTTTTAATAACCATGCGGCTATATAGACCCAGAGTAATTCTGGGACATAATCCCCTCTTTTTGAACCTCCCATCGCTCCTGAGCAGGAGAGCAGACGTATAATAGTCCAAAAGAGACAAATGTGTGGTTGGGTTTGTGGTTAGACATGAGGGAACAGTAGCCATGTCTCAGTGGCTTCTCCTCTGCGTCTGCCTGTTCAGAGCTGCTGTTTAGTCGCTCCTGCTGCACACAGATCCGCGCTTGCTGTCGCTGACACTCTTTTTCCATCTCTCTGGGACGCTGAGTTATTCACACACTGTGAAAGAAGTCACTGTTTAACAGCCAGATACTCAGCTGGCAATGTGAGCAAGAGTAGAGCAGAGTCAGGGGAAAGACACACAAAGACAGACAGAAGGAGAGACAGATACAAGGACTTGGTTCTTGGTATTGCTAAGCAGCACAGTGCTCTGGGAACTCAAACAAAAAGTTTTTCTTCTCAACAGGTGTGGGGTATATTATGACATTTTCCTTCAGTAAGGAAGACGGGCAAGGACAATCTGGGAAAGGCCAGTTAAAGAGCTAGCAATACAATATTGTAAGATGCTTGTATTGTCCTGCTTCCAAAACTGAAGCCACCGTCCTGTTTATGACATATTGCTTTTCTACACTTTCTACAGACACATCTGGCTGTTGTTTGGAACTTGACTATAAAAGGAATAAGAAAATTCTAAATTGAATGATGAAAACATAGCATCTAGTGAGATAAATGTCCCTAGATAGCCAAATGGACTCACTGTACATTTATATTAGCATAACATGTGCATTGTGATAATACATAATGTTTGCTTAATGAATAGCCTGGGCATTCACAGTGAATAGCAACTTAATTAATGTTAAGTACATTCACCAGAACACACACACACACTTACCCGGGTACAGTTTAATCAGTTTACTAGTTTAATCAGTTTACTATGTCAGTTAGGTGGTTGAGATGGGATTAAGAGACCCCAGGGAGTCTGTCATATCATGTTAGCCTTGTTTAGCTGTGCTTATCGTCAGTCCTGAACAACACATTTTGGTGTTTCTTACTTGAAGTTTACTAGATTGTTCATTAGGAGAGAAATCGTCCCTAACGGACACAAAGTCTGTCGAGTCTCTTTCAACAGAAACCTTTCACTACTATCAACGTACTATTGACTACTGTATTGCTACTGTGTCTCCATCTATGGTCTTAAAACCAATGAGCCAATCAAATGAAATATCTCCTTTGGGGAAAAGGAATAAATCAATGCAAGCAGCACAGCCGTTGTTATGGTGACCAAGGAGACACAACAGGTGGTGTGGCCCTGAATTCCATGAAGCATTATGCACCAGACAAACTGCAGAAAATACTACCTCTACCACTACTACTAATACTACTACTACTGCACCACAGCAGAGACACAGGTAGAGATACACACAGACAGAGATACAGTAGAGATACAGACACAGGTAGATACAGTAGACACACAGACACAGGTAGAGATACAATAGAGATACACACACAGGTAAAGATAGACACAGGTAGAGATACACAAACAGGTAGAGATACAGTAGAGATAAAGACACAGGTAGAGATACAGTAGACATACAGACACAGGCAGAGATACAGTCACCGGTAGAGATAGAGTTGCATTGAATTGTAAGCTTGTGACTTGTTCTATTGACCTGGCAATCAGGAGTGCTTGAAACTTGTTCTGTACCATCAGCGATATATTGTTTCCCTCTTTCGACAAATGTACTTATTGTAAGTCACTTTGGATAAAAGCATCTGCCAAATGCCCTAAATGTAAATGTAAATGTAGAGATACAGTAGAGATACAGACACAGGCTAGCAAACAGAGAAGCACCTCATCAACAGAGAGAGAGAGGAAGCCAAGGAGGAGGGGAGTGGAAGATGAAGATTCAATTGTGTTTGCAATTACAGTATGAGAACTACGCCTACGGAACAAGATGCATGTGTTTCAATCCATCTCGAGGGATATCGATGGAGTGGGCAACCACTGCTTCTAGTGCATGGGCTCTATGTCATCCAAGGCCCAGGGTCAGGAGTATTAACCCAACATGCACACAGCAGCTCTGGTGTGGGAGGGAAAACTAGAACGCACGTAGAACATGCCAACTCCACATGGAAATACCCTCGTGAGGCCCGACTCCAGGACCTTCCGGCTGTGAGCAACGTAAGAGACTGCGACGGTGGTTACTTAGTTAGTTGGGAATGGCTTAAGTGATATCTAACAGCATAGACAACACTAATCCCATACAGTCTGGTAACTGGCAACTGGTAGAGTACGGTAGTGAAACCGATAGGGTTAGGGGTGCGATTCCCCACTGGGACCCAACCATGCTAAGAGTGAATGCACTCACGGAAAAGTAAAACCCTTTGGAGGAAATCACCAAATGCCATCAGATCGTACTTTATAATCACAGATAGGAAATGTCACAGCAGAAAGTACAGGCCAGTGGTAGCATTACAATGAAAAAAAACAAGAATAAATGTACAAAAAAGATACAGAAATGATAGAAGAAAGTATCATATATACTGTATCATGTAATATTTGATTGATTTTTATTCAACCAAATAGACTTTTTGTAAGTTGCTTTGGATAAAAGCGTCTGCCAAATGCCCTAAATGTAAATATAAATGAGACTTGTGAAAGAGATGTAACCTCTTTAACAACACACGCCTGACAGCAGTAGCAGCATACAGTAACATATTACACACACGTGACTTACTGCTGCTTGTGGTTCAGCTCCTCCTCCTTGCTGACCAGGTCCTGCTTGAGGTTGGCCAGCATCTCCACGGAAACGTCCACCTGGCGGGAGAGCTCGGACGCCTTGTCCTCCAGGTCCTGCTTCTCCTGGCTCAGCTGCTGGCTCTCGTGCTTGGCCCGCTCCAGCTCAGAGTTCCTCCTCTCCAGCTCCGCCTGGAGACGGCCCACACGCGCCGCTATCTTCTGCTCCACCTGCCCAACACCACGAGGAGGTGGAGGAGGAAAAGGAGGAGGAGGAGGAGGAGGAAGAAGAAGAGATTGAGGCTGCGTCATTTTCAGATAAAAAAAAGAAAGCCTTTTCTGTAGATGGCCTCTGGACGTATATTTCTTCTGTAATAATGGTCTAACATTACATTCTTTGGAAAATGAAATCATCATGGCCATACGGATCATAAGCAAGATAAGATTAACTTTATTAATCCCAGAAGTTTGGTACAAGTACCTCTTCAGACAATTTCTCCAGCCTCTCATCCAGCTCCAGCCGCTCAAACGCCCGCGCCTTCAGCCTCGCGAGGCCCTCCTCGTAGGCCGCCTCCACCGCGCTGGCTGCTACGTTAGCCGCCACCGCCACGGCTGTGCTGGGGTTTCCATGGGAACCCTGGTCCGACGACGTCATGGCTTTCTTCACGAAGATATCCCCGAGGGGGAACTCCACATTGGGTATGTAGCGGGCGGCAGCCTTGGAGTTGCTGGGCGCCAGGCCCAGCTCGTCCGGACAGGGGAGCTCGCGAAACGGCCGCTCCTTGAAGCCTGAGGCCCGCAGCGGCAGTTCGAAGGGGTCGTTGTTGTTGGCGGGCGTGAGGAGGGCTCCCTCGGCCACCAAGGGCAGCAGGGCAGCCGCCTCGCACACGCTGTTGGACTTGGAGAGGACGTAGAGGGTCTCGTACGTGTGGTTGTACTCCAGGTGGGCGCGCAGCGAGGACAGGCTCCGGAAGCGCTTGTGCTCCCCACAGCGAGGACAGCGGTAGGGCAGGTCCAGCGAGGCCATGCCGCGCGGGGTCAGGGGTGGGGCGGGGTGAGGGTGTGGTACCTCTCACGCAGCCCGGCGGCAGTGCCGGTACGAGGGCACCATGTCCGAGCGCCAGACGGATCCTCTCATGGTGAACTTGCGACGGTGGCTAGGGTGGACCGGTGGCTGCGGTTAGCTGGTTAGCATCGAGTGACATCCAGGATGGGTCTAGAACATATTCAGGCATTGTGCAGACATTGTTGATACACTCCTCTTTGACACCAGTTTATTGGGTTCCTGTTGTCTTTTAATTTGGTGAGCAAGGGCCCTGAACGTACACAGAGAATAAACATTGTTATGGTTAGAAAAAGCTTCACACTTGAAATGAGTGGGCCATGTTCTACAATGAAAGTCAAACTCAAGACATTTAATTGAAATGAAGGACATGCACATTTTGCTAATTCATGCATGAATAACAATATGCTGAGGGCATGTTCCCTGTGCACCATGCTGAATCATTCAAATGTAAGGAGATGTGGCAGGAAAGGAGATGAGGAGAGAAGAGAAAGTAGGAGAGCTTTTAAATGCTTTAAATCGCATTGTCTATCCTCAATGGCTAGTCAAAGAGCAACAATAAAATATGTATATTCTACGTATAGCCTATTATATTTAACATAATTAAAATGTAGGTACACCGTGCAGGTGGCACTGTGTAGGATTTAGCCCATCATACTATTAGAAACTAAATGAACCAGGGAAAGTCAAACATAAAAACAGTCACACATAAAAAGACAACTATGAGAACTAGACAACTAACTATCTCGAAGATTTCCGTTTCATTCTCTTTGGCGGCACCTATGTTAATAAGCGGTAATTGCAGTTGTTTTTGGTCAGTCAGTCAGTTGGCAGTTGGTTTACTGGCAACGCTGGCAGAGACCGTAAAAAACAGTACGCCACTTAACACACAAGGGAGATGCGAGTCTGTTGCGTTAGCTCCGCCTACCCTGCCCACCTAGAACAACCACCACTGGGAGATGGAAAACACACTAAGGGAAATAAGGGAAAGCACCTCAATCAAAAAACAATGAACTAAAATGGTCAGCTAGGGGTTTGTAAATGTACCTGGTATCTAATAAAATAAAATAAACGACACTTCAGACTCACTACTCTACTGAGCTCCATATTTTCTGTTTATCCTGACCTCTTTGGTGACAGCAAACAGCTTAATCATGGATAAGACGCCATGGCAATTTGTGTGCTAACCATGTAAAACATAAAAGAGACACAACACAACACCAGAACTCTACGCCACCTACACAGCTCTGTAGGAACATGTAGGCCAGGCCTAACATGTAGGCCAGGCCTAAGTAAATGAAACAGATAACCGCTAAATATAGTTATATAGTTAAATATGTATTTGTCATTTCCGTTAGAATTGACTACCATTTGAAAATGCACAAATGAGCACATTTTTTATGTTTGAGGTTAAACTGAGGAGTGCCAGTGTTTAGTAGAACTATATTTCGCCTATATTGCATCTCAGGCCTTCTGTTGAAGATAAAAACTGCATGAAGAGATGCTTGTAACTTCCTCTATCCTGATGAAAAGCAGGCATCTCTGCTATAAAGCAGCTAAACAGAAATACTAGTGTTTTATGTTATTTTTTATCACACATATGCAGACACTGTCCTAACCGAAGAG
>OMKP01022749.1:2643-29264 GCA_900302375.1 Bathygadus melanobranchus
GGCCCCCCCCCCCCCCCCGTGGGTGACAAGGTGCCTAGTGCTTATCTGAACACTTACTAAAATTGACCCTGTGACGTCAATTTAATTCAATTTAAGCGATCTAAATTTGGCACACTTGTTAAGGGGGACGTCCTCCCTGGGACCTTCTGAATTGTAGTTATGATTGATAGAAAAATGTTATAATTTCATTTCTGCATACATTTTTTTTTAAATCCAAATACAGAACAAGAATTTGTGTTAGGCATGTCCATATGGCATATGTACCACATTTGGTGTAATTTGGACTGGTGGTCATTTAGGAGAATATTTTTGAAGTTTTTCCAAAACATTAACTGTACAGACAGATCTATCCAGATGGACCTTATGGGTCCAAAAATGTTCAGCATGAAAAATAAGGGCCAAATCCAAAGTTGCGATTTGAGATTTTCATCCATCGGGGGATGGATGAGCTAAGTGACACCAAACTTTTTGAAGACCTGCTTTGCCAGGATACATATGTATGCCAAATTTTAAAACTTTTGACCAGTCACAGGCTGAGATATGGGCATTACGCTATCAGAATAATAATTCTCAGAAAAACAATACGTATCCACAGATACTGTGGATGTGAATAAATCATAAATTGCAACACTCACACACTTTAACCTTTACACCTAGCATTAACATGTGTGTTGACACCTGGCGTCGGTTATCGCCAACATGCATAAATGTAGCTAAATGCACCCGAGGCGCATTCGTGATGGGATCTGTCAGACCACATCATTGCGTGGGCTGGGACACATTCTGACCACATCCAACACAAGTGTAAATGCATCCGACTCCCCGGTGCACATATATAACCTTCTATTTACATCTGGAGGGCGGGTAATGGACGTGGCTTCCTCGAGCGTCGTCCTATTTTAACTTCGTTAAACTAACGTTTCACAAACTAACGTTAAAATTGTACATCTGTCAAATCAACATGTGCGCTGTGCTCCGTATGAATGCAGTATTTTGTTTCGCAGTGTATCAACAAAGTATATTCAGGACACATGCTTGAGTTAGCTACTTGAGCTGATTCGACATTGGAAAGTAGTTCAAAAGACCAATGTATTTGTCCCCAGTGCTCCACTATGGCTTCAGAATGCAACATTCATACAGAGCACATATGGGGCTAATCCCACGCTACTTCATCATTAGGAATACATTTGCTAGGGCCTGCCAACATCAGACACTGGAGAAGTGTTCAAATGTCAGGTTTGAATGAAATGGGTTGTATGCAGTTTTGCGATATTTGATTGATATCCGATTGGGCAAAGTGCACGTTAATGCCAGGTGTAAAGTGTAAAATCAATACATTGATGACATTGATGTAGAGAATAAATTTTGACTTGGGTGTAGACTCTTTATGTTTAAAATTCCCCCTGAAACGGGTGAACTCCAGTTAAAGTGCAATATTCCTGCTTGATTGGCAGGAGATGGACATTGAAAGCCTTGAGGCTGCCAACCAGAGCCTGCAGGCTGATCTGAAGCTTGCCTTCAAGAGGATCGGTGACCTCCAAGCAGCCATCGAGGATGAGATGGAGAGCGATGACAATGAAGACCTCATCAACAGGTACAAACGCTCACTCAACACAATCAAGATTAGAGCATCTCAGGGCTCAAGGAATCCTTGGATTAAGGATTTAGATATTAAAGGACATTTTCTGGGAAATACCCATAGTCAAATGAGAAGCAACGTTCCATTTCTATCTCAATCAGCCCACGGCTTGATTCGACTGAGTTAGCATTTGACCGAGTTAGCCAAAATCAATGGAGGCAGATGAGACCGATTAGCTCGCTATCATTTTTTTGCATTTAGATTCACTGTGCTCAAAGAGATGAGTGAAATTGATCAAATATTTTTACTCTGAAGAATGGAATAGTGTATTTTACACTTGCTTTACTTCACCGTTGAATTTGAACTCGGCCGTATCGAAAAACAATGGAACAGTGCTTCTCGTTTGACTATGGGTGAGTGGAAAATAACCTTATTTCCTTTAAGCGAGGTAATGAGGACAGGGACAAAAATGTATATGTAGTATATTATCATAATCAGAAAATAAAGGCTTGCAAAGTCCAAGGAAATACTTCTGAGAAAGATAAAAATAATGTTTCATTGTCTGCAACAACACAAAAACTTTTTAAACCCTTTTATGAGGGAGCTTTCTTTACTTTGCATATGTTGAACTAAGTCCCCTTTCCTTGTACTAGTGTCCTTAGACTACATAATTCCAGTCAGTGAGTGCAGTAACCAAAACAACTCCTTCCCTTCTGCACGAGACTCTTCCATGAGTCAGAGTAGTTTAGTTAGTGTTCTCCTTTCAAATGCCAAGCAAGATGGTAATTAGTTGCTATCTGTGCCATTGTCTGTATTTCTTACTGTTAAAAATATACAAACAATGGGAGATGAAAATGGCAAGATTGTTTCTTTTTCTTCCCACCATTTTTCATCATGCATGTTTATTTTAGGTTCTTGTGAGATTTAATTGTTTCTTTTAACATGCTTTTTTATTCCTTTTGTCATTCGTCGCTGTCCACCATTACCAGTTTACAAGACATGGTGACAAAGTATCAGAAAAGAAAGAACCGAACGTGAGGAACTGAAGCTCGTGTTACAGTTTGTTTATCAGTTTGTAAACTTGCAATATTTTACCTGCTCGAAATGATGTAGTATACTGCCGTTTCAGAGTCCACATACAATAGAGTAACACGAAATTCAACCCGCAGATGGAGTGTTTTTCGCTTTCCCTGCAGTTTGATTTTCCTAGTAGGTTACCCTTTAAATTATGTAACTACTCTATGAATTACTCGAGTATCTATCCTTGAAAATTATCCAAAATTGTATTTAAAATAATCTGTGGCGGCACAACGATACTGCATCATCCAGCGTACAGCAGCTCCCAAACTGATCCAGATGATTTCACCCTCCGTTGCACGATGGCTCAAGCTGCATGCTTCAACACTCACTGACTGTTTCCCTGCCCAACGCATGAGACAAACCCTCTCAGTATAACCTGTGTGAATAACCCCCACTCAGGCCGTAAGGGGAATAGTAAGTACATATTGCATAGCTTCTGTTGCCTTGTGTCGGGAACATTGGGGTCAGTTGCTAAAATAACAGCTGGTCTGGTTTGGTTTTCCTTTGAGAATTCCCTAGCCCTGCGCTGTGTTGTCCTCCGTCAAAGGCAGAGCTGCTGGGATTCTGTCGTGCCTTGTTTCAGCAACACTCTGCAGCCAGCCAGCCTTGTTCTCTTCATATTTAATTGGCCGTCTTCAGGCGTGGATGTCACCATGTCTGGGCTTCCATGTCTACTGCCATCCTAATCTGGAAAAGTGGGACATGTACCTCATCAATCTTTGACTCGCTCCTGCTTTAATAATGCAGTGCTCAAAAGTCCTAAAAAAGTCCAAAAAAATCCATCTTGCTCATCAGGCAGGTGGAGGTGACCCCGCCGTTAACCTCTCGCTCCTAGTCCTCACAATCACATGTCATCAGTGTGACCATAAGAGTCAGGGGGGGGAGGTTATGTTCTGTTAAGGTGCTGCTGTTTAGGTCTTGATTTTAGAGAGTTGGAAGTGTTTGGAAGGTATGTACTTACCCACTGTATTCTAACATTAAAACTACTGTGGCACATTTAATAATTGAACATGTAAAAACAATTAGCTAATTGAAATAAGCCAAAAATAGTCATACTTGCGGGTCTGATGCTTTGAACGGAAGACTTGCTTCATAGTACAGGATTGTTCATTGTTAATCAGAAAGCATAGGCATACCTAGCTGTGTTACAAAAGACCGACAGGGGCTTTACCGGCTGCATTCAAGACAACTTCGAGTCTAACACGAGGGTCTCTAAGACAGGGACACAGAGCGAGGCAGAAAGGGATCCATAGAAGCTAATGATGAATGTAATGGTGTGTAACAGAGATGTACAACCGGTGACGGCAGATTGTCACACACAATTAATGTCTCCTCTGCCCTCTGTTTGTTTGCTCCCCCCCCCCAGGCTTTCAGCGAGGCTTAACTAATAGTACGGTGGTCAAGGACATAAATTGTGGTTGACACCGTGTGTGAAGCTCTCGATTAGAAAGTGCATGGCGTTGTTGTCTTGGCTCCAGACCTGGGAGCACCGTGATCCGAATGCTGTAAACAGGATCTGGGTTCCGGGGCGAACAACACTGAACACTCAAAAGTCCACATGTGCATTAGATTTACAAGCATATGGATTTCTCTGGACTTATGGTATCCTAGCCTGGTCTTTGAATACAAATGGCTTGTTGACCAGTTAAATATGGATGATGTCGTTAACATGCTTGTGAAGGTCAGGTTCATGTGCGGGGATGTTGTTGCTATGAGGGGATTTTTTTGCTGCTTCTCTCCAACACTTGAGTCTCAGTTGTGGCTTCCACAAAACCTGTATGTGTACTCATGGCCTGCAAAACCAACAACAAGCTCACGAGTGATATGTCCTCGTGTCTTCTCGACAGCTCAAGGTAATTCCAATTGTTTGTGGTTTTCCATATATGCAGTTACATTTAAAATGTGAGGGGGATCTCGTCTCTAGTCCACAGTGGGATGTTCCGAAACAGATGTGCTAGTTCTAAGCGTCCCCCATGATGTCTCTCTGAAACCATGAAGCTGATAGAACGTCATCTTGCGGCGACACGCGGGTGTTGGGCTTTGATGCCACTTAATGAGTGTTGTGCTCTTCATCCGTGTCAGATTTTATGACAGAGCCCTCTCAGTAGTTTGTTGATGCATAATGATGATTTGGAGAGAAAGAAAGCCCCGCTGTGTCCAGCTGTGTAACCAAATCAATCTGTCAAACACGGAAATTGTTTATGCATGCGAGTGTTGTGAAGTATGTAAGAGGTAGGGTCCATCTATTTAATGACTGCTCAATTAGCCTTTTTATCCAGACGCTATTATGGTTTGTTATTGCTGGGTCTGTTCTTTTTTTGGTGGATATTTACATTTACATTTAGAGCATTTGGCAGACGCTTTTATCCAAAGCGACTTACAAAAAAGTATTTTACACAAGTGAATTGTTTTTGTGTGTATTTAGTGCCGAATAACTTCAGGGTCATGCTTCCCATCAGAGCAATGCTGTGTTGTTGCATTGGTACTAGTGTGTGTTTGTGTGTGTTTGAGGCCTTTGTGTGCATGTGTTTTCCAGAATTGATCTTTGTAAGTGTGTGCACATATTGCTGTGATACATAAAAGTGTTTTGCCTCCTCCAGGGTAGCACTAACATCTAGAAGCTACAAAATATATAACATTTTCACACTTTGCTTAAGCATAGGCAACCGTGAATCACTGGCAACCCTTTGTCCACTGTTGTCTTTTTACCTATTTCCTAATTACCTCTCTCAACTCCTTCACTCCTCTTTTATATTTAAGTAACATTTTATTTTTCTTTGTCTTACTTTTTTTGTTGTCTCCCCCTCTCTCCGATTCCAGCGAGGGTGAATCAGACACAGACTCTGACGCTGAGAACCGTGTGGATGGAGTGAAATCCTGGCTGTCCAAAAGCAAGGGGTACAGCAAGAATCTGTCTGATGACGGCAGCCTGAAAAGCTCCAGGTCAGTATAATGTCAAATGTGTTTGCTTGCGTATATAATATGTCACTCCATCAGTTGCTATTTGGCTGCTTTAGGGATTTTTGCCCTTGAGAGTTTACATGATCAAGACAAACCAAAGCAATGAAAGCACACACTCTGATGGGTCATTATTTCTCGAATGCGTTCCACATCTTCATCCTTCTTGGTGCCTCCATGATGACGGGGGGGGCCTTTCCTTAAAAAAAAGGTCACCTCCCTGGTAGATTTATCGACATGCCCAGTGGCCAGCTGGCATAGTCTACCTGAGCCTCTCCCTGAGATTAATGGATGTGTCTGCCAGCTGACGGCTTTCGATTGCCCTAGATTTGTCTCTTTAGTGGGATATATAACTCCTCTCATTTTGCTTAGCTGCCTCCAAAAGTTGGAGGCAGCTAAGCAAAGTTTTGTTAGTTTTTAAACGTATTACATTCCCCGTAGACTGCCATCTATGAGTACTTCCCTTTGTAGATTTAGTATCTACCTCCTGAGGTGTGCTACCTTGTGCTACACACATTATTTGTTTACAGCTCAGTCATGTTTCATTACTGCACTTTGTACCAATGGTAATACTGACTTTTCATGCTTTATTGCTACTTTTTTGGTAAAAACCTTTATTTACTACTTCTTCCATTTGATTAATTTCTATATTTTTACCATATGATCCATTTGATTCATTCTGCATCTTTCTTCAAACTGTCTGTTTTCTCCTTTCGTTCTTTTCCCATTAACCACTTCTGTTTTATATTTCTTCCATTTTCCCTGCTCCTTTTATTTCTATTTTCCTACACCCCTTTTTGTCTTTAGATTTGCTGTAAACATAGATGCAAAGGAAGGTAAAGAATGGAAAGATGGTAAGGAATGGAAAGAGGCCAATAAAGAGGGCAATGAGGTAGAGTCAAACAGACCCATGTCAGTAATGAGCTCTCTGAGCTACAGAAAGCGCCCCAATCTTAAAGACTCCATCGGTGGGAAGGGTGATGACAATTCTCTCTTTAGCACCCTCAAGGAGAACACGGAGTCACAGAAGCCCGTTACATCGTTCACCAAATCCAAATCCAGAACGGCAGATCAGGATGATAGCTATTCAGTGTCGTCATGGCGAAAACCCCATGCTGGGGACGACATTGATGACAGAGAATCAGTCATCTCCAAGGCATATTCAGAAGCCACCAGCCGAGCAAGGAAGGGCATGGACAGCCGTTGGGGGGACTTTGACAAAGAATCTACCGTACAAAGTCAAGCGTATTCCGTGCGGGGGTACAGTCCAGAAGACGACGGCAAGTCTACCATCAGCTCTCTGGGACGGCGTCGAAGCCTGTCCCTAGTCAGTGACGGTAACGTCGGGGAGTCATTGTATGGAAGTCGCAGTCCCAGCAGCCCTTGTTTGAGCAGACGCTCTGGAGGCCGCAGTCCAGGGAACATAAACCGTGCCGACTCTCGATTCTCGTTGGCGCGTAGCTGCCGCCTGAGTGAGTTTGACGTTGACGTCGACGACCGACGCAGCGTGGCCTTCACCGAGAGGTCGGCGCACAGTCCCCATTCCTTGACCGGACGCAGCGTCTCCATGCCTCCGCAAGCCAGATCATCACTCGGCGACAATGACCCACTCGATACGTGCGATGTCAAGCCGGTCAGTCATCGCAACTACCTGGACCCCGACCTGGAGAAGGCTATCAACGAGGTGCTGAGCTTCAAGCCTATCAAGTTCAAGCGCACCAGCCTGGAGGACTCCGAGGTTGAGACGGCAAAGACCCGGGACGGAGATGAGGATGAGGACGGCAAGAGAAGCTGGACTGCAGAGAACCAGAGCAGCAGCAGTAGCAGTCTCAGACGCTCGGCATCTGCTGTAGATTGTGTGAGGGCCTCCAGTCGAATGAGCAGCCGCAGTCGCAGCAGCAGCAAGAGCAAAGGCAAGAGCAAGAAGAAGAGAAGAAGCCACAGCTCCGAGTCAGAAAGCTCTGCCGACGACCGGCACAGTAGGAGCAGCTCAAGAAAGAGGGGCAAGAAGTCCAAGAAGAAGTCCAAGAAGAGGGGTCGCTCCTCCTCCTCCTCCTCATCGTCTAATTCTAAATCAGACTCAGAGTCTGACTCCAGCTCTGGGGCCTCCACCATCTCCTACCGCAGCTCCAACAGTATTAAGAGAGCGCCAGGACCAAGGGCCTCCGATGGGGAAGGGGACGATGCAGCACCACCCGACGACCACGACAAGACCCTGAACAAGAAGGGTGACAAAAAGAGGAAGAAGAAAGTAGACAACCTGATGATGAAGTACTTGTACCGGCCAGACAGTGACTGAGGCAGGCAGTAGGTGGTTGCCTTGGTGTGAGGTGACTTGAGGAATGAGCTCGGAGCATGGTGTGATTCTTAACCATTGACCTTCACTGCCTTCATTTGTCACTTTGATACACTGGCATTGAGACTTTCTTGTTTTATTTTTCTATTTCTAATGTAATGTTGTAACATAAATCTGGTATGAGGAAGTTTATGAATTCATGTATTTTGTGGTATTTTGAGTCTTTCTAACGCTTTAAATTTAAGACGAAGACCTTTTTGTCAATTATTCACCAGTAAACAGAAGGCTAGAGCTGGAAAGAGATATTTTGTAAATTGTATTTTCCTACAGTGACTTTTTAACCGTAGGAGTAATATGCATTAATCACGTGAATGACTTTGTACCCTTAATTCCCCCCAAAACGATTTGTTACCCCAAAATGTTGAAAAAAATAACTGTAGTCGTCAATTAAGTCTGGCCACCATAGATTTTTCCCCGCAGCCCCATAACTAAAGGCATAATTCGACCTAAAGCATCGATTTACACCTACTAATGACTTCATTTAAGATGCACGATGGACATAAATTAACCTTCAATGTTTAAGCAGATTAATGTTATCTAATGGTAAATGCCACGGTAGTCTGCAAGGCATCATTTAGTTAACAAGATCATTAAGTTAACATTTTTCTCTTTTGCAGAATTACCAATGCAAAGTATAGAACTGAGGTGCATGTTTTAAGGGATTATTATGCTGACCGAGCACTGCACGTTATTACAGTGTGGCCTGTTTTGTCGGAATGCATAACATTAAGATTTGGCAGAGCTGAGCACATTAATCTAAGCATCTAATCTACGACGGTGCTTGTTATTTCCTGTCTCTAACATTATCAAGTACTGAACATAAGTTGTCTCCCATCTTTCTTCCTTTCTTAGCCCAACCAGTCAACGTCGATTCGGCTTTGACAGATCTGATGAAGAGGCGGAGGAGGAAGAAAAAGAGGAGAGGAGGAATCTCCAGGCCTCCTCCCGCTCTTGATAGGACCTCACCGGCTTCCCCAATCACAGCGGCACCAAGGGTCCTGACGGCCTAATTCGTTGATGTGATGATGCATACGCTGGTCACACTTTTGAACACTTTTTTTCTCCTTGCATGCAATTTGTGCCAAATGTTCACATGTCTGTAGACGTAGCAGTCACACACACGCACATACATACACACACAAAATGAACTCCTGAAGGTATATTATATTCCTGCCGGAAAGCATCTTACTATTGTTAATCCTGTGCAGAACTTGCATTGCCGGATTGTAAAAGGGTTTGGGTGAAGTGTGTGAAGTGTACGTTCCCAGATCACTGTCTGGAGGCAGTTGCTTGGCTTAAGCAGCACTCCTCTACTCTCTGCCTTGCATTATTGTTGTAACTGAGCCAAAGAACTTGAGGTTGCAATTATATATACTCACACTCTATATATAACCATAAAACAACAACCTTGATTTAAGTAGACTCCTCGACAGTTGATGTCTCACTCAGCTGTATGTAGATTTTTTTTTTTAACCAATGAATGACCTGAAGCAGCACAGACTGAAGATGGATAAAGGAAAGTCTTTATCGGCTTGGTTTTTCTAACCTTTTATTACGTTTTCCTTCTTTTGCTGGCCAAACCTTACTTCCTTTTGTGCTGATGCGGCAATAACTACTCTGCAAACCGTTTTAGCCCCTTTTTTATTTGGTTTGATTGTATGTTTGGAGCACTGCTCTCAAGGAAGCGCATTTCCATAAAGCTTGAGTGTAACTTCTGCAAAATGCCTTTTCTGATTTTCCTCTGAGTACTAGCAAGAATACTTAAAAGCTAAGTTCCACTGTTCACACAGGATCTGCCATTTTGTTTTTATCAGATCTACATTGCTTTCCAAAGGAAATGAACATGGGCATTGAGTTTAGGTTGCCATATTAATGGCAATAACAGCACAATTCTGAGCTCCTCAGTCACTCTCACAAAGCTCCTCTTCATGGCGCTACAATCATTAAGAGCAGATAATGTTGAGTGTCTTCAAGGTCTCTTGGCCCTGTAATGATGTCATTTTTCCAAGTAAATGCATTGGGAAGCAAACAAGATAATAGAGACTTGGTTGTTCAAGTTTTACATCACACCCTTTGGCCATATTTATAATATTTATGAAGTAGAATACAATATTTTTTAGCAAACCATAGTACATAGTTTCTTAACATGAGGGCTTGCTAAAACTGGGTTTAGAAAAATAGGTTTAGTGTCATTGCCTTTTATAGGTTGTCTTCAAGACTATGCAGTCATGAGCTTGGTTGAGGAATTTTTGACTTACACTTAATAAAAATGGCTCAATAAACCACTTAATAAGGAAGATTACTTTGCCTATATCGTATTCTTTAATATGTATGTATGATTTATGCAAGCTTTGAACTGGTTGATGTTGATTGTCATTGAACAAATTGACCATGTGCTATTATAGTAATAATTTTGCATACAGTTTAATATATTGTAAATAAATAATGGTGATTGTTATATAATGCCTTCAGATATGATTTGTGTGTGCGCCCCTGTACTTACTCCCTAAATAGTGCACTATATAGTGTTCACTATGTAGGGAATGCCAAGTTGAACACAACCCCAGTCTGAATCGGTTGAAAAATCAAACCAAGTATAAGTTTGCGTCTCCTCGTTTCCTCCAGCTGTTTCTTTTCCTGGAAATGTATCATGCAACTGGTGATTACTGCCTGCAAACCTTGAACCGTCCTACCCCAAATGACATAAGGTTCTTCAGTATTCATTAACTGAACAATAATGCATCTCGGCAGTCAGAGTAGGAGAGGCACGAGGGAGCTACAGTAGCTGTGAACATATGTGATAGAAAGTAGAAAGTGAAGAACATTTTCTCTTGGGAGACCGTGACAAGGCGAGGCTGCAGAATCATGCACAAGTAGACATATTTTCCACCCAGCTTATTACCCTTCCAAATGTGGCTGCTGCTCCTGCCGGTTCCCTTGGGCAAGCAACTCACAACCCATCTTGTGTTTTGGCTGACTTGCAACTGTAGAGACTTGACCCTTTGTCGCATAAATGAGGCCGAGAGCCCAGCCCAATAGTTTATTTCCCTCTTCCTTCCATTCCTTTTGAGAAGGTCTATCAACGGCTCACAACAGCACACTTTTATCAACTGGATTCATAGGTTCATTTGTATAGTTATGTTTATATTTGTTTGAGATAGACATGTATTTTATGTTTTAAGTCTTCGATGGCTACATATTCTATTGGCATTTGAAGTAATGCATTGGTTATTGGGTATTCACAGAAGCTGTGGATACCTATTGTTATTGCAGGGATTCCATATTACAATTTTACATTTTGAACGCCGTACCTCAGCATGTGACAAAGGTGGTCAAAAGTTTTCAAATTTGTCAGACATATACACTGATCAGCCACAACATTAAAACCACTGACACTGACTGAAGTGAATAACATTGATCAACTTGTTACAATGGCACCTGTCAAGGGGTGGGATATATTAGGCAGCAAGTGAACAGTCAGTTCTTGAAGTTGATGTGTTGAAAGATGGGCAAGCGTAAGGATCTGAGCGACTTTGACAAGGGCCAAATTGTGATGGCTCATTGAGGCGCATGGGAAGCGAAGGCTAACCCGTCTGGTCCGATCCCACAGAAGAGCTACTGTAGCACAAATTGCTGAAAAAGTTTATGCTGGCTATGATAGAAAGGTGTCAGAACAGTGCATGACAGCTTGCTGTGTATGGGGCTGCGTAGCTGCAGACTGTTCATAGTGCCCGTGCTGATCCCTGTGCACCGCCGAAAGCGCCCACAATGGGCACGTGAGTGTCACAACTGGACCATGGAGCAATGGAAGAAGGTGGCCTGGTCTGATGAATCACGTTTTCTTTTGCATCATGTGGATGGCTGGGTGTGTGTGCGACGTTTACCTGGGGAAGAGATGGCACCAGGATGCACTATGGGAAGAATGCAAGCCGGTGGAGGCAGTGTGATGCTCTGGGCAATGTTCTGCTGGGAAACATTGGGTCCTGGCATTTATGTGGATATTCCTTTGACACGTACCACCTGCCTAAACATTGTTGCTGCTGAATCAGCAGGATAATGGTAAATGGTAAATGGACTGCATTTATATAGCGCTTTTATCCAAAGCGCTTTACATTTGCCTCACATTCACCCATTGACGGCGGTGTCAACCATGCAAGGTAACAACCAGCTCGTCGATGATGCGCCCTGCCACACTGCAAAAATTGTTCACGAATGGTTTGAGGAACATGACAAGTTCAAGCCTCCAAATTCCCCAGATCTCAATCCGATTGAGCATTTGTGGTATGTGCTGGAACAACAAGTTTGATTCATGGAGGCCCCACCTCGCAACTTACAGGACTTAAAGGATCTGCTGCTAACGTCTTGGTGCCAGATACCATAGGACACCTTCAGAGGTCTTCAGAGGTACCATGACGGGTCAGAGCTGTTTTGATGGCACGGGGGGACCTACACAATATTAGCCAGGTGGTTTTAATTTTGTGGCTGATCGGTGTACAGTATATGTATACAGTATATCCCGGTAAAGCAGGTCAAAAGTTTGGGACCACTTCGCCCACAGGGGGCGCTAAAATTCCCAATGGACAAAAAAATGATGAAAGTTGGTAATATAAGCCTTACTTACTTTCTTGGAGACATAAGGTAAGTATGGATAGATTTTTCTGTACAGTGAATGTTTTGGGAAAACAAAAATATTCTAAATAACCACCAGTCCAAACGACACCAAATTTGGTACAGATGCTCTGTGGACATGTCTGATTAAAGGTTTTTCATGGCTTTAAAAAATAAATGCACTTAAGAAGTGTGCCAAGTTTGGTGTCGATAGCTCAATTAATGATGTCACACTGTCAATTTGAATAAATGCTAAGCTCAGCGCTAATGCTCAGAATCACACATAAATTTACTCTCAAACCATCACTCGGATTGACTCAAAATCGGTTGGAGACATTTATCACATCGCTCAAGTGTTCCTGAGAAAATAACATTGATTCGTCCTTACTTTTATGTGGCATTGACGTGTGCAAAAAAATTTACAAATCCAAATACAAGTCCAAATGAAACCAAATTTGGTACACATGCTCCATGGACATGCCTGATTAAAAGTTATTCATGGAATCATTAATGGTTTGAGGTATCTAAATATTTTAATTTGTGACCGTTTTCTATCAGTCACAACTCCGCTTCAGAAGGTCCCAGAGCCTTGGAACTAGGTAGGCACATAGAGCAGTGATTGACGTGGTCAGTGGTGTGTGCTGGCTGTAAATACCTGCCCAGACTGTTTGCAGTTTTAATGAGATACTATTCTTGGCAATAATGGTAAAGTGACACAAATTAGTTTGTCTTGGGGCCAAATATAATTTCACATTTCATCATCCAAATCAGAATTTTGGTTGAATGCAGTAAAGTTTCCTATAATTTTTCAGGTTATTGTTCTAGCTCAGCTTATGTGTTTAAAAACATTTACTGACCTCTCCTAGCCTTGTATTCAATGCTGCTTTTGTCATGAGGCCCCAATACCTTTTACCAAGTGAAACATGTAGGGAAGCTGAAAATTGGTAATGAAATGATGAAGTTATGAATGCCCAAAGTACTTTTAAATACATGAGCTTGAGTCAATATTCAGTTGTAAGGGGCTGCATGGGCATGGTTGTCAAGGCACCAGCTAGGCCATTCAACATTGCTCTCATTGGAGCACCTTCGTCCACAAATGGTTTGTAGTGCATGTCAAAATATGGACTAAATATGAACTATATAGCCTAATTTTACCATTAGCTGATTAAACTCCAGAGTACAGGGGAATGCCAACACAGTTCTAAGCTTACTGTGTTTGCTATATCCTGTGTTTTCATTATTGTGCTGATGATGCCAACACCGATCATTGAACTCTGTAGGGAAACCACGCCTCTTTGATTGATTTGAACCATTCACAGCTCAAATGTAATCGTACAATACAACCGTGGTAATCAATTTGGCCGTCTGTAAATAGAGTGCACAAGTACATTCAGATAACCTATTGTACACATTTAAAAAATCTCAAACCACATAATATACCGAGGTGAATGTACTATACTCTTTTTTATACACTTTTCTGAACATGTATAACATTTTCCAAGTCTATACCAAGGTGTCTGAGGCAGACTTTAGACCGCTCCCGGCTCATTTCTGACCAATGAGGGCACCTCTTCCCTGATTGGAAAGAAAGTATTTTCCCAGTTTAGTTTTGTTTTTGCTTTACTTTACTTGGCAAGAGCGTCAAATGGTAAATGTATTGCATTTATATAGCACTTTCATTGCTTTTTAATCGCTTTTTAAGCCCTTTACAATATTGCCTCACATTCATCCACAAATTCATACACAGATGGACATGTCAACAGCCAGCTTATCGGGTTGTCGGAAGCAGTTAGGTGTCTTGCTCAGACACCTCAAGATTTAGCTAGGAGGAGCCGCAGCAACCTTCCAGTTGTCAGACTACCGTTCTATCTCCTGAGCTACTGCCACCCCTCTCAGCCTTCAGTTATTGTTCAGTTCTCCTGAATCCCCACTTTTGTGTAGTTTGTACTTCCTCTGTACTTCCCCTGTCTGAAACAGGCATCAATAGGCACCATTGCCGTAATGTGAGTGGCCTGGCTTGGTCCCGTGTGAGTACGGTAATTGGTTGCTTGGCTACGTAGCCTGGAGGGAAAATAGACTCCACCCATTAAATCGACGTGAAGGAATAGAAGGAAATTGATTGCAATGGATTTCATGGAATTAATTATTTTTCCGCATTAAGCATCATTTTCTGATGCTTAATGTGCACCTTAATAACATAATTAAAAGTAAAAGATTTCTGTTGTCTACCTCTTTAAGCAACACTGGTCCGATGAATATGTAGCCTTCGATTGGATAAACCTCTATGGACAATGGCTCAGTGTTCTGTGTGTGGATTGCAGTTTGGTTTGATGTTTAAATGAACAGGCGCTTTGTGTTACAGCACAGTGTTGCATGATGGGAGCAAGATGCACAACAGCTTTTCTCCTGCTTGCGATCCTCTCAATTCAGCCGGAAAGCCAATGTTCTAGAATGGGAAGCTACGTGTTTAAGTATACTATTGTGGTCAATTGCACATCTTTTCTACATAGTGTAACCATCACTATAAGTCCTAGGGCAGCCCTACATTTACATTTACATTTAGGGCCTTTGGCAGATGCTTTTGTCCAAAGCGACTTACTATAAGTAAATCTGTCAAAAGAAACAACAATATACAGTACAGTAAGATTTGAATAGAACAAGTTTCAACCACTCATAATGGCTAGGTTGACCCCTTGCTGGTAAACACAACGAAAACACAAGACAATACAAGTACTATTTTTAAGTGCCAGGACGTATGCACATACAAGTAAGCTAGGGATCCCAGAGGGGATGGGATTCAAATCCTGGTTGGGTGAGTGGGAGTGGGTTAGGGAGGAGTGGTGGTGGGGGGAAGCTATGCAGAGTCCAGGTGACCTCTGAACTGCTGTCCTGACATCGGGAGCTCGTTCCACCACTGCGGTGTCAAAACAGAAGAGTTGTGACTTGGCGGAGCAACATTTGCTTGCTCTTAGTGATGGTGATACCAGCCAGCCAGCCGAAGTAGTTGAGCGGAGCAATCAAGCTGGGGCATGGGGTCTGACTAATGCTTTAAGGTAGGTGGGGGCAGTTCCACTGACAGCCTTGTAGGCCAGTACCAATGTCTTGATTACAGTGAGCCAGTGGAGGTTGCAGAAGTGGGGGGTCACATGGGAGAACTTTGGTAGGTTGAACACGAGGCGCGCTGCGGTGTTCTGGATACGCTGCAAAGGTTTGATTGCGGAGGCCGGGAGTCCAGCCAGGAGCGAGTTGCAGTAGTCGAGGCGGGTGATGACAAGGGCTTGGACCAAGATCTGTGCTGTTTCTTTGTGATCAAGTATGGGAACGGGAACACTAAGGGTTCACTCCCAAAAGAAAAACACACCTGTCAGCATGGTGGTCCTCATGAGGACTGCAAACTATAATAATAATTATATGTAGACTTTTAGATCTCATGGCCACGCTATACATATCCCAGAACGGTGTCTGAAATGGCTCAGTGCGATAATGTTTTTGTTGCTTCATTTGCATGTCTAATATACTTCTAATTTGGGCGCTTTGCATAATGGCCCTTTTCTTCTCTCTAAGTCTCTTAGAGGCAACGGAGCAAATGACTTGCGGTGTTCCTTTGCATAATCTTTCGATTCCCAATGATGGCCTTGGTTGGCATCTTTTGTAATAGGCCACCTAATTAGTGATTAAAATGTTTACTAGTACATGGGGAAATAGGAAATAGGAAATAGGAAATCTCCCACTTCTAAAGCTGGCTCAACACAGCCAAATGGCTCATTGTCTAAGTAATGTGATTAGTTTACAAAGTGGGCAACTCAGGAAAGGACACAAGAGACAAAGATTTACCAATGCATGAAATGAGTGAACACACCGTGGTAACCAAAAATCATTTGTTTATGTTGACCACCATTTTTCACAGATGGCATAATAACAACAAAGTGTGGTAAAGACAAAATTAGTGTGCTCATCAAAGATGCCAATTTCACAACTTGTGTTTCTTGATCTGCTCACTCAACCTGTATAAAATGTGCATTAGGTATGCATTACTCAGGGCAATAGTTTTCTGTAGTGCAATTCGTTACTAATGGGCCAGCTTTTCTGAAAGATATTAATGGCTTACCCAATAGGGTATGATTTCCAAGCAGGCATCTCCAGAGCCTTTACAATACCAGCAGTGGAGACATTACAATGCAGATTTAGAATGTTCTTGAAACCGTCTGATTCTGAAGGGTGAAAGGTCGTAAGAGGGCACTTCACCCAGACTTAGTTCACACAGCAGCTTGCCAATAAGTGGACCAAACTTGAAGCCATGACCTATGGGAAAGAGAAAGATGTCATCAGCGCTGTATGTAAGTTGAAATAACACCAAAACTGCCTACATTTCTCCTCCACATTTCTGAGATTTGTAGTAAATATATAAAGCCAAACATATCTTGCCCTGGATGGCAGGGCATCTATACACTTAAGTAACGTGAATCCCTTCCCTAAAGGGTGGTGTGTTGCTTATCGAGGTACACGTGTGTATGATCATATGTGTTCCAGATGGATGGAAAAAAACATGCACTTTGGAGACATTGCCCTGATCTGTGTGCTGCTGCCAAGATGTAAGAAACAAATTGTAAATGTCAGGGGTGTGCAGAATGCAGTACTTTTGCCTTCTGACAAAAGGTCTCTGAGCCCCTGCAGATTCTTGCCTGGGCTTTGAAGTCATGAAAGCACAGCTCTGACACATTCAGGCACGTGTATTTTCATCACTGGAGGAGCAGAATCGAAGTCTACAGAAGCCGGTCCCACAGGGTGACTTTGTAACCATGGCTATTCCCCACCACTTGCTTTAAAGCACTTCTGTCTAGCTTTGATGACAAATGCAAGCAATGAGGTGTGGAGAAAAAGGCTTTTTTGTTGAGAATTATGGATAGATAATATGAGCCTCTTTTATATGTGCTGCTGCTAACACTGAAATGTGTTGGACATGCATACGGTTGCTCTCTCCTCTACAAGTCCAAGAAGAACAGTTTTAAGGTGCAGTTTTAAGGGAAGCTTTAAGGAAAACCTGGGGTGGTATGGGGTGAATGCAATAAAAATGTTTAATGCCTCAGTGGTTGAATTGAAACGTGTTTTCCCTGAACCGCTGCTGTGGAATATAATCCAAACATAATGTTGATAATTCACACCTGAGAATCCAGCTCCGATGACAATGTTGTTATGGACAGGGTGATAGTCCAGCACAAAGTCCTCATCTGGGGTTACCTGCACAATGAACCAGGACAAGGCGCTGTTAATTTCATACACATATAGAATTACATACACTTTAAGAGAATATGTCAAAAGGGTCTCACTGTACAGCGGTAATGCATCTATACTTTTAAACACGCATGGAAGGAATATGGTGGGATGAATTAATGAACTATGTAATCTGGTCATTACAATACATGTTTTAAGAACATTCTGAATTTCATAAATGTTGTAATGATTCTGATTGTATCTATCTATCTATCTATCTGTGTAATCTGGTTGCTATGATTCATTACATTATATTTAGGAACAATAATGATAATAAGACACTTTTTACATTGTATTTTAAAATTGTATGCATTTTGTGTGCACATGTGTTAATAATGAGTTATTATGTGTGTAACATAATGCATTTCATACATTATGTGACACACATACTAACCGTGTACAGGCAGCTCTCCACCACGGCAGGCTCGGGCACCAGGCCAGGGAAGCAGCGGGCCAGGTAGCGCTTAAGGATGTCAATGTCCGAGCGGTCCGTCTGTCTGTCCCTCTCATCCGGGTTAGTCTCGCTGCCCATGTGGTAGCACACCTGGACATCACGTCACACACATCACAGGTGATGCCATGTGACTTCTGTCACACTGAAGCTGATACAGTGAAGTCAAACAAAGAGAAGCACAGCACCAGCAGCAAACACAGTATGAAACTAGTATGTGACTAGTATGTTGATCAAAATATTATGAAAATCGCATATGTTTTGATAGGGGTAATTAAGGGTAATGCTGCAGAGATGCCCTGGCCTAACCCTTTCTCCAGCTGTAAGAAAACATATTTGTTTGGTACAGACGCCAACAAATGTCACATCATGATAGTTTTTTCAGTGAAAATGAAAATTGTGATGAAAAAATTATCATTCCCACTAATAGTGAATCATATTGCATATCACAATATCTGTCAAAATAATCACAAAATGATTTTTTTCACCCTGTCATTCAGCCCTAGTTGACATCACCTGGCCTGGCCGACAGCCTATTCATCATAAATAGCGATTACAACGCCCTACGTTTGATGTTTAGATTTTGGTGTTCGGTTACTTTGGTGCTCATTCTGTGTTACTTTTGTTTGTTTGGTTACATGTTAAGACTACAATTAATATTTCTGTTCAGATTGAAATGGAAAAGTTTCCTTGCAAAGTAGATGTGAGAATAAAACAGTAGGACGTGCACATGGAGTGGCGTAGCACTGTTCCTGTGTCTGGGTGAATGATGTGATGTGACGCAGCCATCTGGCCCCCTCTCCTAGCGTGCATGCTGTCTGCTATTAGCCTCCCAGCTCCTGCTGGTCGCACCACAACGAACACAACAGAGACGTAGAATCAAATGAACAGCTAAACCACAATTATCTACACACTTACACTGAGGTTTTGGAAATAGAGAGACTATAAACAAAAACAATATAACACTAGGGCAAGAATATATTAGCTTGTATATTGATATATGTTATGATATGATGTTACTGTACAGGGGTCCTGATTGAATATATAAAAGGTTGCCACTTATATTTTATTTAGCATTTAGCAATTGATGTTTATACATTTGCCATACAGTATGATTATTATAGTATTTCCACCTTTTTTTCTTTGTATTGTATTGAATTAGTTTCCACTTGTACACACATACACTTTAAAAGTCACATGACTCTGGGATGTCTGTAGTGGCTGGGGGCGGGACAACAGGGAATCTGAAGTGGAGGGAAATTCAAGTAGGAAGTGAGAGAGAGGGATAGAGAAAGCAGTAGCTGACTGTTCAAATTGGCTCACTGGTGCCATATGTGCATTAATTTACAGTGCATTGTGGGTATTAAGTAGTGCACTATCGTGTGCACCCACCTGTTCAAGGGCAACACTGTGTGACTACCAGTGATGGTACACGTGTGTGAGGGCACCCCCAACCCAGCTCCGCCCATCAGATTTGTTTTATTTTTGTATTTGTGCATGGTGTCCTTAAATATTTCACTTATTTATTTATTTTGCGAGTGGTGTGGTGTGCTGAAATATTTCTTTAATTTCTTCATTTTGTAGCTTTTGATTTTGGCAATAAGCCTACATGGCTGATACAAGATGGATTATCAGGGAAGAGATGCCCTGATTGGTCAGAAATTAGCATCAAAATGATCTCATACAGAGGCAGACGCAACTAGAAACTGATATTCTCACAGCACATTTCACTCACTAATGCTGACGGGTGGCTATGGCATTCCTAACAAATTACACACAAATCATAGCTCTTAAATCGTATCTACAGCGCCTTCTAACCTGATTGTTACACAGCATCTCACCTTCATCAAGCCGGGGTACTCGTTGGACGGAAGGCCGTAGATGTGATGCTCACCCTCTGGGCACTCGGCCTGCAGGAAGCAGGGGAAGCGGTGCTGTACGTTGTAGGAGCCAGGGACCTTCTCCTTCCAGTAGCACACGTTGATCTTCAGCACCTATAGTCAGGACAGGGGACGCATCAGGTCGCGTGGGGTGGATAATTCCCGGGATCTACGCAGCTGCGGGTGGTGAGCATAACCAATGAATGACTACATATACTGACGTGTGTTTGCTCTCCCCCACAGTGAGACTGGGTCATCGCGTGATGTAGGAGTGCCGCCACGAGACACCAACATTTGTTGTTTATGTTCAGCGTTGTGTTTGTCTGTCAAAGCTCATTGTGTGGTTGTGATACACGGCATCGGCTGTTCTTGAGTGAACAATAAATATCACAGATTGTCTAGCGTGGTGCTGGCTTCTTCCTGTAGCAATGTTGCTGGGCAAGAATGGAAGTCAAGCAGGCAAGACATCGAGTGTTTGAAAAGATAGATTAAAAGGCGGTAAGCTGCGGGCGTATTGATACATGCGTCCTTCTGTTCTCCTGAAACAGTTCTCTCCCCATGCATCACAACCTCTGGATCCGCTCTCACCTCACACTCCCCTTTCCCCTTCTGTTCACCGCAGATCTATATATACTGTATATATAACAATATGTATGTCTGCATCTTTTTTATTTCTATTGTATTTAACATTGTTTTTTATTTCTTGCATTTTACCTTTCTTTTCCTTTGTAAATCACTATGAATGGAATTGTGTTTGAATGGTGCTGTATAAATAAAGTTGCCTTGCCTCTCTTCCCATCCCCTGGACTCCACCTGATACCTGTTATCTGCTCCTCTGGTGTCTGCACCGCGGTCTACACTCTAGAGTCCTGCTAGACAATCTGTGAAGAGGCCCTTGGTCCAAAATTGTGAATTTACAGGCCCTAGTGGCAGGTACTGCTCAAAAACAAATATTGAGCACCTCCAATCATGAATAGGAAATAATACGCTACTTTTGGTACAACAATCATCTAGTCTATTTTATTTAGTGGGTGATGCAGAGCCAAGTGGTAAGGACCAACCATCACTTTCAATGTTTCTGTTGGCTTGCTAGCAGTAATGATGTATAAATTGTGTGTATAACGTATGAATAACATAATTAAGGGTCTCCAATCTTCGAGAGCTTTCTACTGAAAATGAACAAGGACGGGACGCTCTTTCTGTGGTACCATACAAATTCAGCAGGCACCGCTTCAGCAAGCCAATGAGCTCATTCCCCATGCTTTTGCACCAGTTCACTCAGGCATGCCGTTCCCCAGGCCCCCTTAGCTTGCTAGTGTGAATAATGCAATTCCAATACCAAGCCCGATACTGCACTCAAACAGCTGCCTTGCCATTTCTCTATTCCCAGTGTTCTGTCAGCCCGTGTGGCATATTGTGAGATGAAAGAGATTGGTCTGCTGACTATGGCATCCCTACATGCTATTGTTTCGAAAAATAGTCCCCCTGCTAATAGTTGAGCTGAAATTAGGAGGATGTTTTCAAGTTTTCATTCTTAGGTATGGCATGTGAAATAATGTCAAATACATGTAGAAAATAGACATTAAATATATATATATATATGGCCCTAACATACCTGTAGTGGTAGCTGCAGTCCAGTGTAAGATAGCAAGGTATTAGTCCAGGAGCCAGCAGTAACCACCAGGTTCTTGGCTCTGTAAACCCCACCAGAGGTCATGACAGTGACAAGGTCACCTGGCTTAATGTCAGTCACCTTCCGCCCATCCTTTATAATACCTCCCAATTTCTGGAACTGCCCCTGGGAACAGAGACACCGATACATACAAGTTTGGTGTTGACCTAGTCATCAAGATTTATTTTATTTAAACAAAAAACAAAACAATGTATGAGACAATGTATTCAATTGGAGACAAAAGGTCCATAGACCTTCCTAGAATAGGTGTAATACAGAAATCATTCATCATTAACCACCAAGCATTATATTGTTAAACCTGGCCAAGGCTGAGAGTAGATACTGTTTAACATAATTCATAGTTCATTTTTTTGGGTAATTAACAAAAAACAAAACAATTTCTTAATTCTTTCCGTGGCGTACTTGGTCCTCTACAGTTCGCGGCCCCTTGGACATAAAATATTCTAAGGAAATCATATGGCTGTGGTCCATTCTTCCTGTAAATCAGCTGATTTTATGCACCAGGGTTCGGGATAACGGACGAAATTGATGTGCGGGACTCGCACGGCTCTCTTATTTTTTTCCATCCTTTTTTCTATCGGGCTACGGAAAACTCCATAGACCTATGTGAAAATGAGTACAATATGTTTAAAAAAGATAAATACCTCATTGTACCAGAGGCCATGCGACACAGCAGAGCAAACATTGTGGGTGTTTTTTTTACATTGCACGTTAAAATAAATCGATCAGATAAATGATCCTGTAGTTAAAACTCAATATGCACACAGTGAAGCCGATCATCTATGTGGGAAAATACTGGCAAAACGCAACCATACACTACAAAGACGGAGTCTGCAGCATTCGGCCGCATCTTTCGGCTGTAAGACTACTATGGATACTATCGAACCAGCAACCTTCCGGTTGCCAGACAACCATCTCTACCTCCTGAGCTAGTGCCGCCCATCTGTAGAATCACAGCCTATCTCCGATGCTAATTTCCTCCACATAACATATTGTCTCACAATCGTCAGGGGTATCACCACCTACCTGCACAGCTCTGAGTGCTCGGTCAGCGTACAGCACCCCAGCCGTCGTGTCCACCAAAGCAGCGTCTCCGTCGGCCAGATTGACATGGGGGATATGCTTGGAGAATTCCTCTGGCTGCAGGATCACGATAGGAACCCCGTTTCTCTGCAGGGTGTTCTTAACCACCTGGTAATGCGTACCGTTCTCTGGGCCCATCACCAGCAGTCCAGTTTGTCTGGTAGGTGTACAGTGATGGGGTCAGAAGAACAAAAACCTTAGATCAGGTCTTATGTTGTGCCAAAAGACGTGAAAATATGGTCTTTTTTTACTTGACATAATACTAAATGTATCCATTCACCCATTAAGTTATTTTATGTATTAACATTCTGGGCACAAAAGAACCCATGATGGCTTAATATATGCATAAGGCAGAGAGTGAGGGTTGGGACACTAATGGATTGCATTTATATAGCACATTTCAAACCATTATGGCCACTCAAACACTTGACTTATACACTAACCGCTTACATATAGGCCTACATACATATAGGCCTACACCATGCAAGACCACAACCAGCTTGTCACAGGCACTTGGGTGTCTTGCTGAAATGCACTTTAAGCCAAGGAACAAACCTGCAACTCCCAATTGCAAGAAAATATCTATATGTGAACCTTTTAATGGACTGAGTGACTGTTTAGCCCCGGCTATTTTGGCTCACCAACCTGACTGAGCAGCATGTCTTCGGGGTAAAAAATGGTAAATGGACTATTCATACAGCGCTTTTATCCAAAGCGCTTTACATTGCCTCACATTCACCCATTCATGCAACAACCAGCTCACTGGGAGCAGTTGGGGTTAAGTGTCTTGCTCGGCTAGGCGGAGTCGGGGATCGAACCAGCAACCTTCCTGGTTGCCAGACAACCATCTCTACCTCCTGAGCTAGTGCCGCCCTAGGGGTGGGATGAGGCCACAGCCCCTGCATGCAAGGTTCATGTAAACACAATGCAGACCAGACACCAGAAACAAATGGACCTTCTGGAGCTGAGCTGAGGGACACCATGATAGCCAAACAAATCAGAATGTACTACATCTCTAAAAGTAAAACAATACAATAGCCAGTGGTGGAAGAAGTACTCAGATCTTTTACTTAAGTGAAAGTAGTAATACCGCACTGTAGAAACACGTACAAGTACACAAGTACAAAAGTATTAGTATCAAAAAGAACCAAAAGTGAAAGTACTCATTATGCAGACAATAATATATATGATATTATTGGATTATAATTCTTGATGCATTATTGTGTTCATCGCTTTAATGTTGCAGCAGGTGAATGTGAATGTGGAGTAAAAAGTACAATATTTGCTTCTAAGATGCAGTGGAGTATATGTATAAAGTAGCAGGAAATAGAAATACTCAAGACAAGTACCTCAGATTTCTACTACTATACTAGTACTTAAGTACAGTAAATGTACTTAGTTACTTTCCGCCACTGACAATAGCATTGTCATTGTTGTTGTCATTGAATGGGATATTTTATGAGAATTTACAACTGAGCTCAAAGTGCAAGGTTGTGATTACAACCTCTACTCTCTCTGATCTCCATTAATGAACAACAGAGCCTGCCTCCACTTCTTGGAACTCATTTACAGTCCAGACTTTTCTCATGTCTGGTATCCCACTGGAGGAACGACCTTCCTAGCTCCATACCATTGGCAGAATCCCTCTTGGTAATGAAGTCAAGTCATGCTTATACTCATTTTATTACTAAGCTGACAAACAACTTCTCAAAGTGATTAAAGTACATGTTGGAAATGCATAGTTAAGAATCTGCTGAAGTGAAGAAAGTCAGTCTGAAGCTCTAAGACCATGCTCTGGGAATGAACATATTCAATGATGGGTGGCTCATACCACAGCTGAACTTTCCTCTTTCTTCTTCGTCTTTCACTTCATGGTATGTCCCAGCACTTGAAATAATACTTAGCTTGCGTAGCACCTTAATGCTTAGCACCTGGCTACCTGCTGTTGTACAGTAAGGAGTCAACCTAGCAGTTGTAAGCTTGTAAACTTGTTCTATTGACCTGGCAACCAGGAATGCTTGTATTCTAATTGAATTCTAATTGTACTGTACTGTATATTGTTGTCTCCCTCTTTCGACAAATGTGTCACTTTGCATAAAAGCTTCTGCCAAATGCCCTAAATGTAAATGTAAAATAACTTCTACAAGTATCTAGTCATTTCAGTAATCAAACTGAAAGGCATTGTATCACAGAGTGATTCTTATAAGAGGTTATAAAACAATAGCAAAATATATTTTTTGTCAGGGGAGAGTATGAAGTCAATAAGAATTCACACTGGGAGTTTCCAGTGCTTCTGAATATCTATACCTGTTTTATTCCATTCCAGTCATATTTATAACCATAAATACTTCTACATTACAAAATAAAACCTGCAGGTTCACCAAGGCAGCAGGAATATTTTTTATATTGTTTTTATATTTTATATATTTATATGTTTTATATTCAATGGCATGGTTGAGCCTTTTTCTTCACTTATGGACACCAGCAGTTGAAGACAAAGCCACGCATTTATGGCTCACATTGAGCTGCGTTGTTTACATTTTTGCACTTGAATTTCACAAATATCAGTATTGAAAACGCTTGTAGACTCGTGTGTTTGTGATATTGTCCCCTTTATCTTATCTCCCCAAAACACACACTAAGTCGTTATAACCTAACGTAATGCCTGAATATAAATAATACCCAGTCAAAATGTTATATCTTAAACCTATAAGGCTAAACATATAACACAATATGATGTAGCCGTTTTCCCCTGATCAGAATGAGCTGTACCCTTATTTCATTTGAAGGCATGAGGGGAGCGTGGCTGAACTTTCTCACCTATACAGCTTGACGTTGGCCTCTTCTTCGAGCTGAGACCACAGCCGATAACACTCGTCCATCATGACGGCGTAGTAGTCCTGATCATAGGCCTTGCGAATGATCCTTGTCTGGCCATGGGAGCTTCCCCGGGAATGAGGGAGGACAAACTTAAAAAGACACATTTCAGAGAGAAATATCGTGTTTATTTAACGTCTAACTCATGAAACACATGGGCCTGGGCATTTGGATGAATCTGTGCGAGCCACAGAGAAGGGTAATACTGAATCACACACCTGCTCCAGCAGAAGAGTTCTCTTGTTCTTTTTAGCGAGTTGATAAGCCGTGAAAGACCCCTGGACCCCGGCCCCGATCACTACACAGTCGTAGTCTCCGTCAGTAGACATGGTTGGCCTGTTGCAGAAAATAGGTAGGTGTCCTTTTATGTTGACTGTACTCAGTGGCGTTGCGCAATATCGACCGCAGGTCTGACCATGGGGCCCCTCCCCCTAAATCAATAATAGAGTGACATGGGATAGACATCGCGGCCACTTAAAGCTTTTTAAAAAATGTTTATGTTTTCAGGCATCATTGACAAATACAAACAAGTTACTAATGTTGTGGAAAAAACAACACCTAACTAACTTTAAATAAACTGAGAGAAATTGAGAGTAAGAAGTTATGTGAATACAATACTTTTATTATCACTTGAAACAAGCAACATAAGAGTCTGAGCTTGTTTGCCAAAGAGCTGCTGTCATCCCCCAAACCGCACTTTTTATCCCCAATATCCTCTAGGGCCATCCCCCAACTCTTGACCAATCACATCCCATGCATCTTCACATTAAAAAAATAACAGTCAA
>OMKP01022751.1:1941-13296 GCA_900302375.1 Bathygadus melanobranchus
GCGCACACACACGCACACACACCTGCACATGATTGATGCACATCGTGCACATCGTTTCATATTCATTAAACCACTCAGTGAACTCTCGTGCTCTGCGCGGGGGGTCGTCATCTTGGTGGGGACCACGCCCACCAGCATAAAGGTGATTAACATTCAGTGACCTCCCTCACTGCAGGGGGTCAAGCGTTGAGGCCCGTGAAGTCCTCTATTGAAGTCACGTGCACACTTGCAGAGAGAACACGTGAAGTATGACTCGTCTGACCACATCACTACTTTTTTTTTATCTCTAAAGGCTGTAGACCAGTGACTATGGTTTTTACTTTACTGAACTCTTTAAATGCGCATCCGTCTTTGTAATGATGTTGAAAATGTAATGCTTATGCACTGCCAGCCTACTATAGCATCTCTCTCTATGAAGTCAACAGGCCTGTTCTTGCTGACACGGTCATATCACATCTTGCGGTTTGCGCCTCATAAAATACATAAATAATAAATAAAATAAAACTTTGACAAAATTGTCGTCAACCTGTGCCAGCTGAATATTGTCATACATACCAGAAAGCATGCGCACGCACTCTCTCCCACACACACACACAGAATTGAATACCTCTGATCTGATAGGCCACACGTTTTTATTTGTAGACCTGTTTGTTTTTTGTGTCGATATCCACCTGTGCTAATTACATGCTTCCAGCGCACTTTGCTTACTGGATGATTATAGAGCTGTTCTCTGATCGTTACGGAGCGCAGTGCAGCTGGATCCCTGATTGCAAGCGTTCAGATGATTGCTCCGATCAAACGCCACTACTTCAGAATGCCGTTCTCCAAATACATAGGATATAATGAATAGGACACATATTGGTAATTTGCCAATAAATGTCAAATATGGCCAACAAAAGTGGTCAAATAAAATCACGCTACTTTTATTTTGCCATTGAAGGAACCAAGTCCCCCCAACCAAGTCCCTGTTTCGGTCAACTATTGCATTTGTTGAACCACAAAAGCAAACTGAAAAACAATAACCTATTCTTCATCTACTATACACTTCTTGTGTAGAAAAAAGAAGGTTTGCGCATCTACTAGAATGTAGACCTGCTTAGTGGAAGAGCAGTGCCCTCTGCTGATACAATATCATTACTGTAGAGGGGTCGTGGTATGTAATGTATGCATATAATTTTAGGCCAATTGCATAACCATTATCAGGTCTCGTTGGAAATGCACTATTAGCTTACTTGGCAAATCGGCAGAATTTCAGGCCATTTCTAGATAGCCTAGAGGGGAATAACAACGTTTAGTAGATAAACCCGCTTTAAAACCTTAACATTACACATGGGTCTAATTATAGAGTATGCCATTGTTATTTTCTTGTATTCAGGTGCATCACACAAATACCCCGTCATTCCTTCCCATTGTATCTTGTGCACACTCACTTCATTTGTCGGTAGACCTACAGTATGCTCTGTGGGTGGCCTGCTGTGTTATATTATTGATGTTCCATATTAGCTTACAGCCCAGAACTGTCCCTCCCGCTACAGTAACACAGGTCATTCGTTAACTATTAACCACATGGCGCTTGAACCGGAAGATGATTAGTCTGTGCGGTTGGTGGCTGGTTTAAGGAGCCTCACGAGTCAGGCTGATTAGGCGCTGGGGTTGCACACCTGTGGTGCATTGGGTAATCAAGGCACACAGGTTAAACCAGCCACCACCACACACACGCAGAAGAGAGCGCTGACACGTCAGCAGCTAACACCTGTGCTGCCTGCAAAACTCTACAATAAACTGATTTCTACACAACATGGACCTGTGTCCTGGTTTGTCGGAGGAGCCCAGAAAAGCCAGCTACGTGGCATCTGGCAGGGGTTAGTGCCACAGTCTGTTTTTATCTTCAAAAACAAACTATCCTTATTGGTTGAGCTGTAAAATTATGTAAACACCAGTTCAAATATACTGTATATACAACATTTGGTTGGCAGGAAACTGCATATGCATAAAAGTTACAATGTAAACATATTTTCATTAACAAATAGTTTTTATTGAACCAAAACTATTAATAAATGGTTTGGTAGGTTATCAATAAACAAAGGAATAATTATAATCACTGAGGAAATGTAAAGTTAAAGCTGTCCTACTGAACCTCAAGAGGAAGATGAAAACGAAGATTGAAATCTGTTGGTGAAAAAAAAAAAGAAATCGAAGCAATGCAGATAAATTATGACAACATCGACGCAGAAACCCTTCCAGGAGAATGTTCTGGAAGCCTTCCGATTCAGCGCTGCTTATTTTTCACTATCACCTAAGCAAGCCAGCTGGGGTGATGGCGGGGGGGAAATCGATAGAGCGCGTGCTCGCTCGGTCACGGCGCCCTGCCCATAATGAGAATGCTCATGAGGAAGACCATGATGAAGAAGACCCACATGAAGAACCTGTCCATGACCTTGGCCACCTTCTTCCACTCGGCCCCCTTGGCGCACGTGGCCTTCTGCTCGCGGAAACAGTTGGCGATGTACTCCACGTTGCGCACCAGTTTGGCCTCCGCCCCGGGGATGCCAGCGCCGTGGCTACAGAACACGCAGGGGCCGACGACCAGAGGAAGACAAGGAGGAGGCTTCTGGTCCTCCGGGCAGCAGGGAGCCTTCTGGTCGTCCGCGCAGCAGAGCTTCCGGCCGGGGTCTTCGAAGGCGGGCAGATGGTCTCGCTCTCCCCTGGTGATGTGGTGCTGCGTCTTCACCCGGGGGTGGTGTTGGGGTTTGGGCGTCTGGGGCCTGGGGTGCCTGTAGTGCTTCTGCTCCTCGTGAGCCCCGCGGCCGGCCCCCACTTTACTGTTGGTCTGGATGTTGTTAGTGGCCGCGTTCCGGTGGGGGTGGAAGTCGTCCTGCGTGACGTGGGAGGAGGACTTCGAGGAGGAGGCGCAGTTCTCGCCGACCTCGTAAACGAAGAAGATCTTGGACATGTAGTCGATGATGAGGACTTTGGCCCACTGGGGGACGGGCTTGGCTTCGGCACTGCAGAAGTGGATGTTCATGATGAAGATGGTGAGAGCCGTGGAGGCGGTGATCATGGTCATAGTGGCGATGTAGTACTTGCCTGCAGGGCAAACGGAGAAAATTGACACACAGTTCATGCGTTTGCTCTTGGGACACAGCAGTGGAGCAAAACATGTACTGTATACTATTTAATAATGTCAAAATATAGGTTCCAAGAATATTTTAGGAATGCTAAAATACTAACATTGTGTTTATCTCTGATATTTTTGATATGAAATGGTTGGTATCAAATCTTTATATTGGTGATATTTTTGATACCAATCTCTTACTAGTCTGGCGGGTAGCACAGAAGACAGTGGACTGTTATCCTTATGAAAGCTATAAGATAACAGGAGGTGGGTTTCTTTTTTTTATTACTCTCAGACAATGAAATGCCTCAAAATGCCAGAGGCGTTCAAACACAGTCTGCAACCTCGACCCCCTGCAAGAATACAAGCTTTGGTTTGGCTCCAGTAAAAACACACCAAGCACGCACACACACACACACACACACACACGCACGCACACCGAGCCCCCCTCCTACCGATGAGCGGCACGCTCTCCGAGGGCGGCATGCTCTCCGCCACCATGAGCTGGAAGACGGTAAGCGCCAGCAGCACCGTGACCCCCAGGGACACCTTCTCCCCGGAGTCGGCGGGCAGGTAGAAGCCCAGCGGGGCCAAGAAGGAGATGAGGAAGCAGGGCAGCAGCAGGTTGAAGATGTAGAAGGAGGAGCGTCGCTGCAGCAGCACCGTGTACGTGATGTCGGGGTAGGGGTCCGAGCAGCAGCCGTACATGATGACGTTCTTGTGGGCCGGCATGCCGTGGCACTCCCACTCCACGTTCTCCACAAAGTCCGACAGGTCGCCGCCGTTCATTGCCATGGCGATGTCCACCTGTGTCAGGGGTCAAAGGAAGGGTGTCGCCACAGTGCTCTGGTGCCGGATTTAAATGCTAAAGGGTGACCTCGGTCCAAACCGTCGGCGGCCTACGACACCGCTGCTCAAATGTTCATCAGACATAGGAAGAACCAGTTCCTAGCATAGGATCTGAGTGGGGAATCAAACCCACGACATCACCAGAGATGCAAGGCAGCAGCGCTGTTTTTGGAACCTCGAGCATGACAGGTGTTACTGTTGTACACTAATAAATAGTAATGTCCTGTGTGAATGTTATCTTTCCGCAGTGATGATAATCGCACCAAACGCTACTTAACACTATATGACCCGTTTGTCTAGACTTACTTTTCACCGTTCGTCAATGCAGAGCAGTTTGAGCTGATTACTTGCGGTTTAGACAGGCAGGAAAGATTTAAGATTTAAACTATTACTCTTATCTCAGATAAACAGTTGCTTTTAGCCACATTCATCCAAAGCGACTTACAGTAAATAATTGTTTTTTCATACATGTCATTAATGAGCATGTATACTCGTTAGGCATCTTCCTACAGTACATTGGGGTTCAAACCCAGAACCTTTTGGCTGGGACTGACCTGTCCCCAAACAACAAAACACAAAATGACAATAACAGTCATGTGATTGTTGTGTCAGCGTGTGACCTGTTTTTCTTACCTGGTTGCCATTGTACGTCCAGGAGCCGAAGGTGAGGTTGCACTCCTGGCTGTCGAAGGGGAAGTAGGACACATCCACCACGCAGGAGCTCTTGGTGATGGCCGGCGCATCCCAGGTGATCTCTCCGTTGTACCGCAGCACCACGTTTGTGTCCATGGGGCCGGAGAAGTCGTCGTCTGCCCTGGAGGGGGGAGGGAGGGCCAGGACGACAACATACCGTGAAGACTACTCGCTACTGTAAGGGTAATTACCAGGGTAAGTATCGAGTACAGTGTCGATGGAGTATCGAAAGACCATGTTCGGACCCACTCCTCCCCACAACAAAATGCTTTGTGGGAGAAGGAAGGAACCCACATAGGGGATATTATTCTGAATAGTACAATATAATAAGTAGTACACATATTATTACACTGGGAAACTTTGAAGAGTCAAATTAAAATACGTAGCTAAAAGCACCAAGCTTAGACACATGCCATTAATGTATTAAGTAATCACGCAATGAATGTATCCATATGCAAAGGTAGTCGCAGTAGTAGTATGAACAATGTAAAGACCCTGCATGTATACACAAAGCAAAAAGCCAATGTGTAGTACGTGTTTACATGGGTGTGGTGGGCGTGAGACATCCGGGCGTACTTGTTATAGAGCACTAGGTCTGGCCTCCACACCAGGCTGCTGGGGATCCGGATCACCTCCAGGCCGTCGTAGTCCTCCTTGTTCCACTTGAGGTAGGTGTCGTTCCAGGTCTGTCTGATCCACAGGTAGGCTATGAGCACCTGGTTCCTCTCATCCTGGAGAAGAGCCGCCAATCAATAGGATAAACACACGGGGAACGGAAGACACGTGGTTAATTGAATCAAGGCTCAATTGCTCTCTCTCTCTCTTTCCCTGTCTCTCTCTCTGTCTGTTTCTGTTTGTCTGTCTGTCTGTCTGTCTGTCTGTCTGTCTGTCTCTCTCGCATGCATTTGGAACCCAATTTGTGAAGCTAAAAGATGATGCAAAACCACAGCCAGGTGCTCTCATTCGTCTTCACTTGACATGATCCTTACAAAAGTCAGTCTACGGCCTATTCATCCGGGCTTCTGAAATACAGATTGATAAAAAGGGGTGGAGGAGGGGGAGATAAGGGAGTGTAGGGGAGTGTGGCAGCAGCCAGAAGCCGAGGCTCCGTCGGAGCACTGAACCAAGGAGAGTGTAACCCCATTTAGGTAACGAGACACTCACACACACACCCACCCACACCCACACCCACACCCATACAAAACATAACCTTTTCACTCTGCCTTACAAACACAGTTGATAATCATTCATAGATTACAAAGTAATGGTTACCACTACGAACTACAAGTGGGTGGGGGGACATTGTGGTGCTCTCCCCAGCCCCAGAGACATCCCTGGTCTGCACACATGGGCACACCAAACAATGGCCATAATAACGTGTGGCCTGACGCACCACTGAACCCGAACGGCAACAGGAGCTGTCTATGTAACAGTAGGCTGATGAAATGGGCGGATTCATACACAGTCGCGAGACACCGGGTGGTGATCGCTGTAACGTAGTCCTGCTATACTGATTGATCGCTTGTTGGAGGAAATGGGTTTTACGTTGGCTATAAGAGCTAGGCCTGGCTGCTGATATCATAATCTGATCTGATCTAAATCTATTGAGTTCAGTTCATTTTTATTATGACAATTTAGGATCTTGATTCGATTTGGTATATTAATGACAAGGACACATATTCAGATTCATAAATCTAAAAAAAAGGCCTCCCAAGTAAAACATGTTTAAAGGAATAAAACATGGCAGGGATGAGATTTGATCCTCTAGGGTTTCATTGACAATAGTAGACATTGTACTTCCGCGCATTAGCATTTATGGATGGAATTGCTACGCCCCGCCTCGGTTACAGACTCACAAGGCCGTGTCGGTTCTGGAGGCTACCGCGATACACCGTTTAGATTTCCCCTACCGAGGCGTCTTGAAGTGTGACACGTACCATGTCTTTTATCTGCGAGAGGGTGATCTGCAGGGTCACATTGAGGGCCTTGTCCGTGTCGTCCACCGGCCGCAAGGCGTTGGAGTAGCCGTCCATCAAGTCGCTGAGAAGCTTCTGGGCGTAGTGTCCCTGGGCAGAATGAGCCACTGGAGGAATAGAGAGCCGCTGGTAATAATGCAATCTCCTGCCATATTAAAGCCTGCATTTTTAGATGTGATTTGGAGGAGGGTGTTTCATCTTCTTTTATTTCAACACGTTCTTTCATAATTATGGTTTGTGAGTTTTTCCTTGTCTAGTGGCGGTGGGGGAATATCACATCACACAATACAATATCATCAGACGCCTCAGCATTCACACGTTCAGCCATGAAAACGTGGGTGGTTTTTATATTGCATATAAAATGGTAAATGGATTATTTAGATACAGCGCTTTTATCCAAAACACTTCACATTTGCCTCACATTCACTCATTCATACGGCGGTGTCAACCATGCAAGGCAACAGCCAGCTAGTCGGGAGCAGTTAGGGTTAGGTGTCTTGCTCAGGGACACCTCGACACTTAGCTAGGGTCTCTACCTCCTGAGCTAGTGCCACCCTAGTGCCTTTGCTAATGGGTTTTATTTTGCCAATCACAGAACTCTTTATCATGAAGTCTATCCACATGAAAATATTGGTGAGGCTGTAGGTTGGTCATAAAAAGTTGAGGGATCTGTAAGACATTTAGAAATACGTACTGTAATCGCACAATTCACACACACACACACACACACGGAATCAGCAAAACGTATGATTTATTTCATGCTATGTATAATGTCAATGATACAGAATAGAACACCTACTGATATAGACTCAGATTGAGATTACAGACATTCTTTTCTTTATTCATCAAAGTTATCTTATCTTACCCTGACTCCCTCCCTCTCTCTCTCTCTCTTTGTCCAGCAACTGGATAGGCCGTGCGCGGGGAGGGCTTAACGGTCTCCCAGGACGGCGTGTCAAATTGTTCTCTCACATAGAACCGCCAGTAATCAGGCAGGGATGATCATTTTCAGGTTTATTTGTGAATATAAAAGTAAGGCCTATTTATTCCTTTTTTTTGCTCAATGAAATGGGAAGCCGCCAGCTGCGTGTATTCAAGCATAAATGAATCTTACAAAGCCCTGTTCTGCTATTGAATAGTCTATTTCAAATAGTGAACACGAAACTAGGATACACATCGTTGGAATGCTTTTCTACATGCACGGGTGCCACTTTTGGCAAATTTTGACTCACCTTCAAGAAGCATCATCACCAACAAGACCACTGGGACCATCTTGTGCATTTTTTTTGTCTTCCTCAAATAACTCCAAACAAGGAAACAAAAGAGGTTATTTCAAACAACATACAGTTCCAGTATTCAAGCTCCTCTGGTCTACATGACTCCGTTCAACCCCAATTGATCCCTCCGAGCTGAAACCCTGATAATACAGACACTATTTCCGAAGCTCGCATCTCGCGCCCGTGCGGCGCTAACTGCTTGGCAAGGGAGACGGCATGTCTGCCTGTCGGGGGAATAGTACCCCGGCTATCACGTAGCACTAACAGACTGAGGAAACTAGATGCCCACGAATCATCGCCTCACCACACATCCAGCTATTCACCTGTCAGTCAAGCGCAGGGCAGGTGGGCTCGCAGGGGCTGCCGTTGTTCTGGCTGCAGCAACAGGTGGCAAACTGCAGGAATGTCATGTCAAGGATGGGTTGAAACAGTGTTGAAATGTCCAGCCCCTGACATGTACTCATGTTTATTCATTATATGTATATATTGTCTCCTAAAAGTATTATGTTTAATATTATTAATTGTTTAGTGTTTAAATGTTATTTGAATTTGTGAATTCCTAAATCAACTGATGTGTACAATAAGCTCAAACAGAGACATGGACATGTATGTGTGAATTATCTTTTTTTTACCTTCTAAATAGTTTTGGGGTTCTTTCAAAATAGCCGTCAATTGACATTGAGTATCCTTGCAGGGATCGGCGCCATGCATTCACCCATACATCGACAGCATGAAGGCTTCACGGGCAGTTGTGGGCTGGAAACGGCGTTAGCTACATGAATTGAAGAGGTACAAAACGTGTATTTGTCACTTGTTGTACATTAGGGGAAACCTGAGCTCCAGCAGCGTGACAGACGATGCTGCCGTACAGGCAGGGCAGGGATAAACTACGGATGCTGTACGAGCCCACACACGCATTTCTCTCCATCTTTGGTTTGCATACCAAGGGAACATCCAGGTATTCTCTATGCTGAAATATGGTCACAAGTTTAGAGCCAGGACCACTCCTGTGTTAAAGACGCAGCTCCTGGAAAAGGTCGTGTTCGACCCAGCGTGCGACGTCGACCAGCCATCTGTCGGTGTGCTGCTTTGGGTGTCCACACATCGTTCGCTAGTCCATCAACTTAATGTGAATACAAAATGTTTACAAAGCTGGAAGTCGTTGAGTCGAATTGCCGTCTCGATTAAGGAAGCTCAACTGGGTGACATTCAATACATTGTAGGATATATTGCGTTATGTTAGCCAATGGCAGTATGAGCGTTGCGTGCTGTGCATTTCTCATCTTAATTGGATTGCTTGTTCAACCTTCAGAGATTTCGTTTCAGAAAGGGGTTTGTTATATTCCACTTTCCCCTCCTGTATTTCACTCAAAAACAAGCACACAAAAATACATGCATGTTAAAATAAGCGCACACCTGTACAAGACATAGCACCCCCTCTAGGCTAACTAGCGCTGGCTTCCTACAGCAGTAGAATTAGCATATGGTTGTATACGGATTGATATGCTATTGAAGGTTACTGCTAAATGTTTTCCTCGATGTGTAGAAAGGAAACACAAAAGAGAACCAGGCAGAACTAATTTACACAGACTTTTATCTTTATTTACAGATTACTTATTTTGACATTTTTTCCTCTTTCTCTGTTGTAATTAAGCAGATGCAGTATTGTTTGAACTCTTCATTACCCTCCAGACTTTAGTTGCTCTATCGGTGAACAGTGGCTTGCATTTTTGTCTTTGTTTTAGTTTAAAAACGAATATGCAATTATATTCCCGTGGAAGGCCTGAAACAATTTATTTTAAAAAGAAAAGGTAGGATTCTGGGTAAGAAAGTAGGTTAGCCGTTGACAGGGTTTTACAGGGTTGTAGTGAAAGTGGCTGATGTTCTAAATCCTCAGTGATTAAAAAAATTAAATGCAAAACACAAACCAGAAACCGGTGTGTGGAGTGGGGGGGAAAAGAGTACCTACGAGATGGATCATGTGGCGCGTTGAGAGCCCATCATGAAACAGAGGGCGAGCTGGAGGCAAAAAAACCCACTATCCTTCAGACAGAGGGGGAACTGGAGGAGACCTGGCGTGTGGAGGTCAGAGGTCAGAGGGTGGGCGTGGGACAACGAGTGTGTGCAAGGCTCAGTTGCTGAGCAGCAACTCCGTCGCCGTCTCCACATCCCAGGATTTTGACGACAAAGCAACTATTACTGCATTCTGGGAAACAAAAACACAAAGAACAACATTTTATTCTTTGTTCTTCAGCATTAGATGTGCATTGTTGAATGACAAAAGTACGGACACGAGCTTGCATGTGTACATACTTTTTCAAAGCCCATCGCACAGAGCTTGTCTATCTTGCGTGTGTATTCCGGGCTGGAGATGGGCGCGCCCGCGTACACGTGAGACCACAGCCTCGCCGTCTGTTTGAACATCTCTGGGTTCTGCTTGTACTGTGCGAGCAACAGAGTGAGACACGGGGCTACTGTGACATTGCAAGGAACCAACCGTTACCAACACTACATTGAAAAGCAAACCTATTATCCACGTAGCGCAAGTAAACATTGGCATGTAGTGCCGACTGCCACAGAGATTAATGATCAATATACACAGCGGTAACTCTAGGTTTGTACATGTAGTTTACCCTATGGATGAGGACCGTGTGTTGAGAAATGTAAATAGGCTATTAAGGATCTACTGTCATTTCCCACAACATGTACAGTGACCATGGCGACTAGGACAAAGATATCTGATTGTGATTGATTAAACTGATTTATTTGCAGGCTAGAGCCATCGAAAATCAACCTAGGTACGATTCAAATTAATGTAATTCTTTTTTTCATATACATCTCAGTACATTGTAGAGGTTTCTTGAACACCTGAACTTACAGTCCAATACATAAATGTACAGAGACAACACAATGAGTTGACGGTAGCAGTAAAGCCGGTGTAGGTACTGGTGCTCAGACAGCCTTGCCAGATCAGCTCGGGGTCCTGCCTTTACAGATGATGTCACGCACGTCACACATTGTGATTGGCTCGGGAAGTGTACGTTATGAGATGAAACTGGTAGGGGTGTAACGATCCATCGATGTGGATCGATATATCGATTCTATGGTCAACGATCCAATAGTATCGATGCAAAATGTAAACATCGATTTTTATTGGTCTGCTTTTATTTTGAAATACCCAAGCCGCACGTCTGCTACGCACTTACTTCATAAACAAAGTAGCCTAGTGCTAACAGTTAGCGGATAGCGGCATGGCGATCAACCAAGAAAACGGTGAAGAGGTTTACCCCCCTCTCGGGAATAGGTCCGCTGTCTGGAAACATTTTGGCTTTCGCAAAAAAGACGTGTCGACAGATAAGACCTTTGCAATATGCAAACAATGCCGTTATGAAATATGGTACTCTGGAAATACCACAAACTTGTCCGCGTATCTGAAAAAGAAACA
>OMKP01022779.1:0-16042 GCA_900302375.1 Bathygadus melanobranchus
ACACACACACACACACACACACACACACACACACGAGAAGTATAGTCACAGAGCAAGTGAGAGGGACAAAACAGCATATATGCAGCAATATATGACTACTTTTATATATATATACACACACGTTATATATAAATCGTGTCAAAAAATAGCTATACATTTTTTTTAATTCATATATTTAGTCTCCAGTAATATTTGTGGCATATTTTTGGATTCTTTAACCATTCTTGGTTACTTTTACAGTTCAATTCAACTTCCCCTTTTTGTCTTCGAGTTGAGGAAGTAATGTAAAGCGGGAAAAGTCCAACGGGTGTTTGAATAAAGACGGCCAGTAAGTCATTCAAGACGTTTTGGCCATTTTGAAACGCAGGCCCACCACATGTCTCTTCAGCCCTTCCTCGACATCCCAGAAGTGATGCAAGGAGAAAATGCCCTGTTGCTCCACAAACTGCTCAAACAGATGCAAGCCGCCTCCCACCCCAAAGTAGTGGGCTTTGGTGGCCAGGTACACCAGTCCATCCGGGGCCAGCAGCTTCTGGAGGGTCTCGTGCAGTGCGGGGTAGTACGCTGTGTTGTAGATAGTCTCAGAGGTGAATATAATGTCATACTTTGGCACCGGCTCGTCTTTCAACATCAAAGCGAGGAACGTGGTCCAGTCGCCAGAGTAAAAACGGCACCTGGCCAGAAGAGCAGAGTCCTGACGTGGTTCTGCAAGTCTCTTCTTCGCAGGCGGAGCACCATCTTTTAGGTCCTCTTTCTGGTTCTCTCCACCCTTTTCACAATCATTTAGCCTCTTCCCATGTCCTTTCCCTTCTCCGTCACTGTCACTACCACCCTCTTCCTCCTCAAGCTCATCCTCTTGGCAGTTAAGCAGCACATTCGGCAGAGTGAGCTGTTTTATAACGGTGCTGTTGTAGTCCTGAAAGTGGACCTTGCTGGCACCCCTCTTCAGAGCCAATATCCCTAGCAGCCCTGCTCCACATCCCAAATCCAGAACGCTCTTGTCGCCAAATGTCTCCCCGTCGCTGTCCACCCACTCCAGCAGGTCATACGTACACTCCCACACCTTGAGGCCACCCTCGTACACGCCTGAAATGAGGTCGGACCTCTGGTCCGCGGTGCGAGAAAGGATCTTCTCCTCGTCCTCTCTCTCCGAGGCGGTCTTCTCCAGCACGGTCTCGTTCAGGAAGAGGAGAGGAGGAAGGGTGCCCACTGTCACGGTCTCGGAGACGGCATCGAACAGCAGCGATTCGGGGTCTGCCGGTGGGCAGTGCTCTACAGCCTCCTTAACATGCTCTGCGTCACAGTCCGTGGCCTGGTCAACGTTAACAGTAATGGTTAGGGACACATGTGTCGATGCCTTTTGATTTTATTAGTCGTGCAGCGGTCAGCAAAGCTGGGATACATTGTGGATACTATGCATGTGGTGGAAGGTAAAGCAGAGCGTATATGTGACAGTGGCAGTACAGTTTCCTAGATGCCAGGCTGAATGTAACTAATCCAAGCTATTTATCTATTTATCTTAGATTTGTTGACTTACATGTTTTGCTGCAATGTCAGCTTTGTCTTTCTTAACGTTACTTTCTCCCGCGTCTTCTGGCGCTACCGATTGTGCATGCACATCAAAGTTGAAACTAAAAGACATTGTAAACAAAAAATAACACGCTATATGGACACGACAGGAATGGTCGGAGCCATGTACATGTGGGCTACCGGGAGATATCCAGGAACTACAAGGCCCACAATGACATTCGCGACCACCTTTCCGGACTCAATTTCCCGTCATGCATTTAGCACGCGCATACCCCACAACACACAGGATTTAGAGGCTCGTCAAAAGCGGGCTAATTGATATCATCTACACAAATATGTGGCGATAATCGCGCTTTCTCTTCGTTCGTACACGTTCAACGGATACGTCGGCTTTCCAGATTTGTGTACAATCCTAGAAACGTAAGTATTCCTTCATAGAAAGCCTACATGCAACGCACAGACGAGTAGCAGTATCCAGCGGGTAAATATGATGCTTGAACGCAGTGCCCAGTGGGTAAATGTGATGCTTGAGCAATGAAGATTTTATGGGACACTAATATATCCCATCGTTCAAGGATTCGTGTATCTATTATGTTAAAACCGTTCATGGTTTCCTCATATAATAACGCGTGTATAGCCTTAATTTTGACGGGCTGTCTCTTGGTCAGCCCGTCCCCATGGACAGCTCACACATGGGTGCACTACACTCCACCCTGATTTCAAGTGGAATGCAGAATGACTAGACTGTGAAAGGCTTGTGAATGCTTTATTCGCTGTTGATCCATGACAACTAAACAATACATGCTTTGTTTACTGATATACATTTTCAAACCAGAAAAAAACTAATACATTTTATTGTAACTGTTGCAAACTCTCAATTGCATCTCTTATTTTTATTTCCTTAGCTGTGTGCGTGTTGTATACTCAGGATGAGATGGTGCCACAGCTCTCTGCTCCACTTGCTGTGTTGCTTGAGGTTACGGTTGTGCATTAGGAAATGCCGGGTCAGGCCGCCCGTGTGTCTGAGGGAGCTGTGGGCTTACGTGAAGCTGGTGCTCCAGTCTCTTCAGTACAACTCCCTCACCAACTCCGATGTGGTCTTTGACTCGGTCTTCGAACCCGTGTTTTGGACTGTGGACCGCATTACGCGATGGTTTGGGATGGTACGTGTGTGTCTGTGTTAGGGCTGGACAATAATTCAATGTTATCGTGTGTCGTCTTTGAATGGTATTGTATTGTCATGAAATGAAGATATCTACTTATCGTGATGCCCTGTTTTATAATATAAATGAATTACGATGAGAAGATATTCCCTTAAAAGGATCAAATATGAGGTTTGGAACGTGAGAAAGAATTCCATACTTTACATCACTAACTTCAATTTAATGACCCTCAGTTAAACTGTTATGAATGGTATTTTGTATTCATAAGCATGTCGTCATATTTATCAATATTGTGTAAAATGCCCAATATTTATTGTGCTAATATTTCTTTTCATATTGCCCAGCTCCAGTTTGAGTATTTTGTATATGTACTGTACTGTACTGTACTTTACTATGTACTGTGTTTGTATATGTTTATTGTTTTCATCTATTGTATTCTTTTCAGTTAGGGGCTTATTGCATACATATGTATAATTATGTGTGTGTGTGTCAGGTGTTTGTGTGTCTGGTGGTGGTCTTGACCAGCTCCATCCTGCTGATATGCTACACCATCCTACTGCCCCTGGTCCTCTCCACCTACTCCCCAGGGTGGGTCGCATGGCACCTCTGTTACGGACACTGGAACCTGGTCATGATCGTCTTCCACTACTACAAAGCTATCAAGACCGCGCCCGGAAACCCCCCTGACGTGAGATGTTTAAACCGCGTTCCGAAGCCAACATGCTGTGAATGGCGTGTGTCAGGGGTGTCCCGAAGCCAAAGCTAGTGTAAACACATTGTTTCTTGGAATTCCCTCTCGCAGGTGAAAAGTGACATTCCGTTTGTGTCTGTCTGCAAGAAGTGCATAATTCCTAAACCAGCCAGGACACACCACTGTGGCATTTGTAACAGGTGAGTCACTGGGATGTTTTGTTTTCTGGATTTCACTTTGCTTTGACAATGTAGTACCCATGGTAACGGTTTTATAAATGTTGTCGTGTTTTACAGGTGCATTCTGAAAATGGACCATCATTGTCGTATCCTCTTTGGGGGAAAAAAAAAGCAACACAGTTGCAAGATATGGTGGTGCTGTAGCTCAACTGGTCGAGCAAGGCATGAACACTGCCATTGTTACTGGGTTTGATTCCCACTGCAGCCACCCAGGCTGCAGTGGGAAACTGGTTCTTGCCGTAGCTCAAGAATGTACTGTGCACTCATGGTATTGTAACACATTTGTAAAAACGTTGGATAAAAGGGTCCATCAAATGGTATATATATATATTCCCTCAAATGCCATATATGTATTTATGCCAATAGAAATAGGTCATTTTCCCATAACTCTGACTTCTCCAGCCTGGTTGAATAATTGTGTGGGTCACCTAAACCATCGGTACTTCTTCTGCTTCTGCCTGTCCCTGGCCTTGGGCTGTATTTACTGCAGCATCAGTGGCAGAAACCTCTTCCTTGATGCGTACAATGCTCTAGAGGTGAGACCGGTTAACACACAACACGCATCTGCTGTGGGATTGTCTAGTGGGTACGGTGTGTGGTGGTTCCCTCTAGCCGAAGGGTTCTTCTGGGTTCGAACCCCAATTAACACCCAACACCCACCTGCTCCTTAATGACGCGTGTCTGAAAATACATTCACTATAAGTCGCTTTCGGATAAAAGCATTGTTACTAACTAAGATGTTCTCTTTTAGGGGCTTTAGCTGGCTTATTTGAGTGGTGGTGCTGTGTAGTCCTTCTGGTTCTATTTATTTCTCTTTTGCTCGCTACCTGCTGTCCCTGTCTCTAACACTGGGGGGCGCGTGTCTCGGTGTTGTGCTTCAGCGCTTTAAGCATATGGATGCAGAAAGGTCAGGGGTGCCGGTGACTGGGATGGGACTTCTCATAGGAATTTTACCTTCTGGGCAGGTACAAGCACACGCACACACACACACACACACACACACACACACCCTTGTGTTGGAGCTATTACTAATTAAGCTTTTCTTCATCCAAGACCAACTACCAAACACCCTCACCCCCCTACACCTTCAGGCAAAGGATGGTTCATAAGAGCATCATCTACATGTGGGTCCTTACCAGGTAAAACCACCCGCAACGCTCAAAGCCAGTGGAAACGCACAATGTTGCACTTGACAGACAGTAACGCCTGTTCTGATTGGTTATCGCAGCACAGTGGGCTTGGCCCTGGGAGGCCTGACCATCTGGCACGCAGTTCTCATATCCAGGGGAGAGACCAGTATCGAGAGACACACCAACTTCAAGGAGGCCAAGCGACTAGCCAAGCGGGGAAAGGTGAGGTGAAAAATGCTACGTGCTATGATGTGCTATGTGTGCAAATGTATTCAGTCTCTTCTGTTTCTCCTCCCGTTTCTGATCGCGCAACAACACGTTGCTCGCACACAAATCCGCCATTGTAACGTTACACATGTGTTGTGTACATGGTAAATGGACTGCATTTATATCGCGCTTTTATCCAAAGCGCTCTACATTTGCCTCACATTCACCCATTCATACACCGACAGCAGTGTCAACCATGCAAGGCAACAACCAGCTCGTCGGGAACAGTTAGGGTTAGAGGGTTGCTCAGGGACACCTCGACAATTAGCTAGGCGGAGCCAGGGATCAAACCAGACCTTCCGGTTGCCAGACAACCGCTCTACCCCCTGAGCTACTGTCGCCCACTATACATCACGCTAGACACTGTTGTGTTGCACATCACACCTGATTCCGGAATGCCGGCATGCTGTGTAAAAGCACACACCGTTCTGGCGTTATTCCTTGGTTGTTAAAAAGGTAAAAGCCAGCACAATGACAGATCTTCTTTATGGCAATATTCTGGGATCTGTGTAGAAAAGGGGCTACTTGTTCATATCTGCCAGCCCCGTGCTAAAGGACTCATTGGTGTGGCATGCAAGAGCAGTGATTTGGTTTGTGTTGTTATCATCCTGTTCTGCTGTGACACCCAAGTCTCCCGTCTGGGATTTAATAAAGTCCATCTTATCTTTATATCCTTCTAATTTCTGATTCCTTCCCTCTGCCAGGTGTATAAGAACCCTTTTAACTACGGCAAAATTAACAACTGGAAGGTCTTCTTCGGTGTTCAGAAGAAAAGGTCATTTGTCTGTCCTACTTTGTATATTGTTCCCTGGTGTTCATGCATCCTACTGGTTTAATGACTTGTTTGTTATTTTCTCCACTAGCCACTGGTTGACACGGGTCCTCCTACCTTCTGGACACCCACCTCCAGGCGACGGTTTGACCTGGGACGTCTTCCCCTTCAAAAAGGACACGATTCCTGTATGACTGCTGCTCCACTGAATATCTCTCCAAGTCACAGAGGTCGACAAGAAAAGCAGGCTGTTGGGCAGAGGGGCGGGGTTTGCCGATACCTAACCAACATGAATAGCTTGTGTTTGAGAACGTCCGAAAAGGGGATTGAGTGGGGATATACTACTCCCAAAACAGGGCCTCGGTAAATGGGGCGTTGTTGAAATCGTGGATTCGTGTCTACTGACTGACATATCGTTGGACTGAACACACATTGGACAGACACCACAATGGTTGATTTCATTCTTAAGTTATTATCTATCTCTAAGAGCGCTTGCTGTGAGAGGACACGCAGCTACGCCAAAGGACATGTACATTGATAGTGTTAGCTTCAAAAAACATTCCCCAGCCCCACCCACACAATAACTTTATACTATGGTTTCGTTTTTTGTACTCCCAACACTCCCCAAGTACCTACATGCATATCTGTATTTTTTGGTATTTTAACTAAAGTATGTGCATAAATTATTTTTTCAAACCGTGGATGTTGTCATCTATTTTAAGTTTCTATACAAAGCAGGGTGACCGATAGGTATGGTCACGTTTTGATGCTTGAAGCATCAAAACCCCGGTAATACTCTAACGCTGCAGTTATGTCATGGGTGAAGGATTAACTGGTATTTATTTGTATATCTGCCAACCACAGTCTCATAGATTACTGCAAATAAGTCCAATACTGAAAGAATAAGCAGATAAACAAGAAAAGGAATAAAGATTTGCGCATGCGTACTCCAAGGCAGGGGATTTAATTTCAGATCTGCACAGACCTGCAGACGAATTAATCGAATGAGCGTATGACAACCACGTACAATCTAAAGGTAAGGATACGGTGAGGGGATACGTTAGTGCGGGTTTGGTTTCTCCATGCACGCTTTGTCAGCGGCGCTTATCATTAAGTTGAGCGCCCCAGGGGAACGTGCGCTTAGGCGTCAGAGGATTGGCTGCAGCTCCTCCCAACCTCCACCCTGCTCCTCCGAATCTCCACCCTGCACCTCCGCGGTCGGACCCTTAACTTTGAAGCAAGTTCGTATGTGGCAAGCAAACTGCAGAAGAATGCATAACATAGCAGACTGGATCTCCGGTAAGATATACATGTTTTGTAATCGCTTCGTTTAGGTTCATGTATTTAACCAGAGATTATAATTGTTTTGTTAGATTTGGTGAGGTTTGATTACTTAAACATGCATTTGTATGAACGTCTCAGCAAATACGTGTAACTTATTAGTTATTGTTACGGTGTTAGCCTGAGGTATAGTCCATACAAAGTCAGATGGATTTACACGTGACGTAAATATAAAAGCCGAGGTAAACGTGCTGAGCTGGCCCGTCACAATTATCACTAACAGTGCACTTTAAAGATGGGGTTTATTTGCCATTAAAATGTTTACGTCTCTTCCTGTCAGCGTGTGCATGTGTAAGCACCACGTACGAGGTTTTCACCAGTCTGTCTCTGGGATGGGGGGCTTTAGGGACCGTCATGGGGGGCTGTGTCGGGAGGAGCCAGATGGATGGACAGGGCACCACTGGCAGCGCGAACAGAAATAAAAAGCGTGGAGGTAAGAGACACACTTGGGCCCCTCGTCTGTGAAGGACACCGTCAGCTCTGTATTCAACCCGCTGCTACAAGCAGACATATGATTGGATTAGATTAGATTAGATTCAACTGTGCAAGTGCAAGTAGGCCTTCAATACAAGTTAGCGTTCAACCAGGAAAACAGTTAAGTAAATTAAATAAAGTAGCAATGGTATATTTTTATTCTGCAGTATGTTTGTGATCTATTACCACATTTGCTTGCAAAATGAACACCTGCCACCAGCCTAAAGCTGATAGATTTGACCATTTGGCAGGTTAAAAGACATCATTCTATAAGTTAATGTTGGACCCTGATTACAGCCAATCAATCGTCTCCAAAGAGGCATGCTTCTTTGATGTCAGTGTGTCTGTGGCTGTCAAGACGGCAGTTGGCTGCAGGTGTAAATTGTTTCAGGCTTTCTGGATTATCAGCCCTATCTGTAATCTGCGTTCTCCATTTAAAGCTTGCAGTCTGTGACCGATGAGTATAGCAACACGTTATCTCAATGGACTCATGTACGGACACCAGAGGAGGAGAGTCGTCTATATCACCATGGTGATGGGTTTTGGTACATGGTGACGCATAAAGGATTCGTGTTGACGCAGAGTCTATGGCCATCTTTGATTTGGAAAGTCTCAAAAGTGGAGACATGCTCAATGTACCGGCATACACAAACACATTTATGTGACCAATTCACTTTCTTCCATGGCTGAATATGATGGTGCTTTCATCTTCTACCTGCTTCCATTTTAATGTTCTGCTCCAGAAGCCTTTTTGCATTTCAAAGACAACTTCAACACATACAATTAATCCGTATCCTTTCTGCATCAGCCTGCCGACCGAGGCAGTCCTCAAGGCTTTGAACCTGAGAAGGGCTCGAAGAGGGCTACGTCTAGAGAAGGTTTATTGTCTATTAATAGGGCTTGCATCCAGCCTTTGGGCATTTTTAGCACAGGCCTTTAAATAGAGCAGGATTAGGATCTTGACTAAAGAGTTCATCTTCTGCCCGGGGACACGGGAATTAGTTTTGCCTCGTCTTTTCTACCTGCTGAACTGAACCTGCTGTGTTGTGAAGGTTGTTTTTTTGTTATTAGAAGTGGTAAAAAGGGGGCAGGATGTGTTCGGTTTAAGGAAGCGGGGAAGTGTGACGAGTGTGGACCGATTCAAGCTCGAGGCTTCGCACCGTGAGGATCAGTCAGTCTTAATCAGCCTATTAGCGCTATAGCTAACTTGTTTTGCTGCAGTCGGGACGGTGTTGTTTGTGACGGGTGTTGAGGGTAATGTAGTTCACCGGCCCCTAGTATAGAGTGTTTTTTTGAAACTGACATTAAACCTCCGCCATGGGAGTAACAAACTCCAGGGACTACAGGTACCATCGTGCTACAAACCCAACCTTTAAGGTCATACTGAAAAGTAAGTATTTCGCATACAGACGTGCATCTGTGTGTGCACATCAGTTTTGTGGTGGTATAGAATTTAGATTTGGATTAGATAGAATAGAATGCTTGTTTGTTGACCATATTCTGTCTAGATGTCTGACTGAATTGCCTCAAATTAAGTTATGTATGTGTTTGTATTGTTTAATATTATATTTTACTGTATTCAGTTAATTAGCGTTTTTTCCTAAACAACACAGTCATGTAAAGAACATGTAACAGTTATTTCAGCCTTTGCCCCCTGAGTCCTTTACCTTTGACATCCAGTTACTTAATAGTTAGTTAAGTGATTCCTGGATAAGCTTATTCGTTTCCTTGGCTCTTCATGTCGAGGATTAAGGCTTCGCCTCATGTATCCTAAATAGAAAATACCTCTGTTCTTATTTGCTTTCCTACATCATATGAAATAGGTCTACTGCCACAATGTTCATGTTAAAATCATCTTTGTTTCATGTTATCTAGTATTTATCAGCTTTTGTAAATGTACACAGGGCTCTCTTGTAAAATAGTTTCTAAGCCCATTTAGATGGTAAATAAACTGCATTTATATACTTATATATACTTTACATTTGCCTCACATTCACCCATTCATACACCGACGGCGGTGTCAACCATGCAAGGCAACAACCAGCTGGCCGGGAGCAGTTAGGGTTAGGTGTCTTGCTCACCTCGACAATTAGCTAGGCAGAGCCGGGGATCGAACCAGCGACCTTCCGAGCTACTGTTGCCCAATTTAGATGTCTCTTTATTGTCCCTGAGGGGAAATTGCAGTTTTCCGGCAGTACAATTTAGCCTTCCTGTTTAAATAAAGGTTACAGCAAAAATGAAGCAGTGGCAGGTGTTGAAAGTGGTACCATTGCAGGAAATAGGCCTACCTTTTACCAGGGACTTAATCATGATCCGAATTCTAGGTATCCAGGATACCGTTCACGGTTGTCATGATGATCACTATGGCGACGTCTCATCTTGAGAAGGCATTACATGTCTACAAGTCAGCCATGATGTGGCTATTTTTAGTCCTCAATTCAATATTTTATTACTGTTCCATCGCTTAAAGATAACCAGTTTATTTTGGGTCAAACATCATCGCTCATTTCCCACAATTCCAGGAAAGCTACGTTTGTGTTCTTGAACAATGACTTCCTGTGTCTCTCCGACTCTCAGCCAACCATGGGAGGAATCATTCGATCACCGGCTCCGCCTAGCTAATGAGCAAGACACCTGTAAAGTGCTTTGGATAAAAGCGCTATATAAATGCAATCCATTTTCCATGGTAGTCTGCCATGTGAAAACAATGATATCGCTCTGTGAGCTTTGTTTCAATCATCTGTTGCAGTTTTCCATGCGATGACTAAGCCGCAGCGCACAGATGCACGAGATCCCAGAATGCTTTGTGCTACCCCTCCTCTCACATCCCCAACTCGAGCTTATCTCCCGACCCATGTCTGGTGGGCCGGAGTGAAGCTGAATGCTGTTGTGTGGAACCTGATTACGGAACCTATAATCCACTGGGATGCGATTGTTGTGCAGACACGCACGGGGGAGCCGGCCGCTGGTGTAATCCACTGCTGCTGCACTATAAATAATGGTCTTCTGGGAATCAAAGTGACCTTCCTGGGCAATGCTGCGCTGGAAGATGGCTCTTGAAGACTTGACAAAGTGTTGCTGTCTATCGCTTTCCATATTTCTACCCGGAGAATTAAATGTAACATGGTTTCAAGATTGAAGGTTGAAGATTTTTATTTGTCACATACACATGTGTGCAGTGAAATGAAAGTGACAATGCTCGGCAGGGATGTGCATGGTGTGGCTAGGCTAGGCTCAAGTTGTTGTTGTTGCTTCTTTCTACTTGTGTACACACTTGTTAATGTACACACTTGTCCTTTACACATAAAGGTGCTGAATAACATCCTTAAAGAAATACCTTTCAGATCATAAAATGACTAATCCATGTTGGCATATTCAGGTTCTCTCAAATCTCTGAGCAAGACTACTGGAAACAATAGAGACCAGATGTAAGGCCATATAGCTGTAGCACTGGGCCCAACTGCCAAACAGGGTATTATCATTATGTACTAGCCTAATTAGCATTATTACAAACTACAGGCTGTTGTTCCTATTGTCTGTCATCCATGTTAACCCGTGCTTCCATCAATTAGCCTGAATTGTGATGGTTTTCATGACATTGGTATCCTTACTTTCGTCACCATTTCCCCGCAGGCCAGAACGAGCCCCTAAAGAAGGACGGTCCTAAGTGGAAGAGTGAGTACCCCATGACGGAGGGCCAGCTGAGGACCAAGAGAGATGAGTTCTGGGACACGGCCCCGGCATTCGACGGCAGGAAGGAGATCTGGGACGCGCTCAGAGCCGCGGCGCTAGCAGTGGAGTGTAATGACCTGGAGCTAGCTCAGGCTATCGTGGATGGAGCCTGCATCACCCTACCCCATGGTACACACACACACACACACACTCACATGCACGCACATGCACACACATGCAGACATGTGCAGGCACGACACAAGCACACAGATATGCGGCATGCAAACACATACACCCAACCTGGAACGCTAAGTTGTAATATAAATGCATAAATCTCTACTGGGAAAATGTCAACTAACTGTTGGCCGAAACCCATATATCGGTTGCTTGGAGATTAATGCTGCCATAGTTACGTAACTGTCACAACGAGGCCATGTGACTCGATCAGTAGCGTAGAGCCATGGCACAGAGCGTGTCAGATGGGAAAATCCTCAATCCTGATTGGGTGATTGGGCACATGTGGGATTTTCTCTTGCTTGTCGTCCTCCTGAGTCCAAGATAATAACTTGATATAAACATATAGGCTATATTATGAAAAATGTCTGTTTGTCATCATTGGGGAAAATTGTTTGATCTTTTGACTTTTACACCATTCACCTACATCTGAACTTGTGATTTTACAGTTACAAATGTGATTTTACAGTTACAAATGTGATTTTACAGTTACAGTTACAGATGCTCTGAAATTAGCTACAATCTTCTTCTTCTTCTTCTAGGTTCTTTAACAGAGAGCTATGATGAACTGGGAAACCGCTACCAGCTACCAGCATATACGCTAGCCCCTCCTGTCAACCTCGTCACAGAAACCACCTGCTATAGAGACATCTCCGTGCACACAGAGAACAATGCCTCGGCCCCTCCACCCAAACAGGAGTTTCAGCTCCGCGTGCGGCTGTCCACTGGTAAGAAACTCCCACATCATCTGTGTGTGGATTTGTAAGTGTACAAATCCAGGTTGAGATGTACCATCTCTGTGTCTTGAGATATAACCATTTGTAGATACTCCAATTTTGATTGTACGCTTTGATTGTTTGCAGCCTGACTTATAGGTATTCTGTAATAAATGACAAAATGTAAGTCTGGTAAGTCTTTCAGCCATAGTTATAAACCAGTAGTTAACGCCTATTGTCCTACATCTTCCCCAGGCAAGGACCTGCGTCTGACGGCCACCATGGCCGACTCCATCTGTGAGCTGAAGAAGCAGCTGGAGGCACAGGAGGAGATCGACGTGACCCACCAGCGGTGGTTCTTCTCTGGGAAGCTGCTCACCGACAAGACCCGGCTACAGGACACCAAGATCCAAAAGGACTTTGTCGTCCAAGTGATCGTCAACCAACCCCCTCCGGCCATAAGCGGCTAACTGCGGAGGGGTGTGTAATGATGGATGACTAGAAGAAAGAGGCCAGGCTGAGGGTTATTGTAAAGGTGCATTTATATTACTACACATTTATGTCCATTTTATATTCAAGGTGGTTTTTGCTTTTTTTTGTTTTTGCTTTTTGTAATTCCCCTTTTTATATTTTTTCCTTTTTTTTTTCCAAATAAAAAAAAAATCCATATTCAAAAGCACTGAAAAATATTGTCAGTGAATTGTTAGGATTGGGAGATTCGTACGCCTGTCATTTTGAACATAAAGTTTCACCACTACACTGAGCTGGCTCAAAATTAGGATTTGTTCACATGTGCCCTCCTCTTTGTTATGTGTTTCTGTCCTTGTGTAATCATTGACACAACATGTTTAATATTTGCCCTGTTTTCTTTATTTATTTACGACTAAGGTGTATTTGTATGTGCTCTGTAATTTGAATTGAGAAGTGTAAAAAATAAGCAAATGTGGCATTTGACCATGTAAATATGTAAATTAGATTAAGAGTGAACATTGTTGAATTTTCAGATCACAAATGTATATTCCGATTTCTAAGTGAATAATGTGGTATTTTTCAAATAAGTTGCTGATTTGATTTCTATTTATTTGACAATTGCTACATTTGTAATGCAAACCTTTGTATGTAGGCCTACCATGAGGTGTATACGAAGATGCTACCTGTGCAAATCTCAATTGTGAATAAAACATGTAATTTGGTATCTCATTCATTTGTATGTGTTATTATTATTCTGAGCTGTATTAGTACGGGGGGTTGTTCAAATAATAATAAATAATAAAATGTTGAATCAGTATATCTACAGCTGTTATAGAGATCATCTCTGGTGCCTTCTGTAGTAAATAGCACATAATGATTGGTGGACAGCGCCCTCTAGCGGTCGAGGAAAAGACAAACACGCAGAGTCGTACACGTGAAATAATAGTGACGTCATTGGCGAGCGACTAAGTCTCAGTAAAAATAGAGCCGAGGGAGCGTGACTGTTTATCATACAAAATGGTAAAATCCGGAAAACTCAAGTCGGGCGTAGGAAACAAACTGAAACGATGGAAGAAAGGACACAGCAGCGATTCGAATCCCCAAACGGATCGTTTTCGACAGGCCGCTAAAAGTCGCTTTTTCAGCCGACCGAGTGGTAAGCGCTGCTGTCCTCCTGATCACACGTGTGTCGCTGGGCCAGCCTCAGACAGTCTGCACCAACTACCCTAAAGTTAACATTGATGATCAGCAAGCCGTGTCTGTACGCACCTTGTATGCTTCTATAGTTCAAATGATGGAATAACTGAATACAAAGGTGTCCGATGATGTTAGAGGATTGTTCAGTGTTTTATTGTAGCCCAGTCCATTTTGTAAGTTGTTGTAGCTGACATGCATGCGTTGACTTTGAAGTAACGATGTTGAATCGTGATATTTGTGAGCATGATCATTGGTGAAGTATTAGTGGTTGATGGTTAATTTGACTAAGATCGTGTGTGTGTTCCTCTGATATCTAGATAAGTGTTGTCATTTTTTTTTTTTTGTATTACATATTCTACATACTACTGACAAGTTATATAATTAGTTTGAATCTTCTAATATTTATGTCCTGTATAATAGTTTGTATTTTTTCAAATAATTAAAATGTGTGTTTGTGTGTGGAATGCAGAACTACTATGTAACTAGTTATTCTTCCTGTATGCTGTAAATCGACATTAACATCAACATTAACTCCATATCAATCTCTTGTTCATGAGTGTGGACTAAATATACAGCCACTTTAAGTAGTTCTACTGTTCCTCCAACAGAAAAGAGTGATCTTACAGTCGACGCTCTCAAACTACACAATGATCTGCAAGTCGGTCCCCTCGATGTTAGTGATCGCAGAGAAGCCCGCATGGAGGAAGATGTGGATGACCTGGCTTTCACCGAGAAGACTTCGGGCACTTTCCTCAGTGGTCTGTCCGACTGCTCCAACCTCACCTTCAGAAAGGTCCAGCGGTACTGGGAGTCGAACTCTGCACCTCACAAAGAGGTGAATAACCAATTTGAATAATAAGTTTATTTTTTTGCCACATACGCACTCATACTTGTACAACATGCATTTAGAAACCGCCTTGTTATATAGTTAGACTTATACCTGGTGTTTAAGAGGTATTTGGTCAGATTGTTGTGTCAATAACAATGTTATAATTTGCTATGGATTTGGATGCAGGGAGGAGACATGATAAAGTTAGCTCTAGGTTAGCCCTTCATCAGCACTATCTGCTGTGTCCAACAGATCTGTGCCGTACTGGCTGCTGTCACTGAGGTGATCCGTTCTCAAGGAGGGAAAGAGACAGAGACTGAATACTTTGCTGCTCTGGTAAGTCCTCATTCCAGTTTTATGGACAGTCATATTGGTTTCCAACCTTGTTGGCTCGGTGTCGAACTAGCCATGACACTATCTGAACCTCCTGTATTCCCTCTGATCCGTGTGCTCTCTAGATGACCACGCTGGAGGCGGTGGACGCAGCAGATTCCCAGGCGGCCGTGGCCTACCTCCTCAGCCTGGTCATGAAACGGTCAGCCAGTCAGCCCCGCCTCCCTACTCCCTCCTCTGTTCTCTCAACCAAACCACAGTCAATGAACCTCACTAGATGTACACAGAATTCAGAAGAACATTTTCTTTTTGTGTGTGTGTGTGTGTGTGTTGGTCCACAGGGTCCCCACTCCAGTGCTGGTCTCCAAGTTCTCTGACATGTCCAAGGCGCTGATGCATGTGATGTCCCAGCAGGCCAACTCTGAGACTGGCTCCGCCCTCCGTTGGGTGAGCTGCCTTCTTCTTCCCCTGCCAACATCTCTTTGAGTCATGTATGCCTTTGGCCGTTTTCTATCCTCCAGCCCTCTGAAATGGACACCGTGACGTAATGTTCATCTCATTGCGCTGTGATGCAGGTCTTGTCGTGCCTGGCCACTCTGTTGAAGAAGCAGGATGTGTCTGTGTGGAACTACCCCTCCACCCTGCAGACCTACCATGGCTTGCTGAGCTTCACCGTCCACAAGAAGCCCAAGGTCTGTCTGAAACACACTCGACACCAAACTGTACCGCTGAGTAAAAGCCTTTATTGTGTAAAACGGATGCTGGTCTCTAGGATAACAACGTAAAGTGTTAACGTACAGAGAGAGAGCTGAACGCTGTTTTAAATCTCCCATCTTTACCTCCACCAGGTGCGCAAGGCAGCGCAGCACGGCGTCTGCTCCATCCTCCGAGGGAGCGAGTTCCTATTTAAAGACAACAGCCCGTCCCATCACCCCGCTTCCATGGCAACGGCCAAGTTCTGCATCAAAGAAATGGAACAGGCT
>OMKP01022790.1:0-14501 GCA_900302375.1 Bathygadus melanobranchus
GCGAAGCTCTGGGAAGCGTCCCTCCCCAATCACAGTGCCAAGCGGAAAACACGCCGTGCCAGTACCACGCTAAACCCGCCAAATCATGCACAACACAACACACAACTGCTCTACATCTCCTGGAGTCGCACACACCGCCGGTACCTGGGAGGATATTCTCTATGTGCGCCGAGCTATCGAGATCTGGTGTCAGGGAGGAGGAGCTGGACTCCAGAAAGGGATTGCAATGATCTGGATGGAGGAGGAGGAGGAGGAGGAGGAGGGAAGGAGAAAAAACAAAGAAGCATTGAAATACATGGCGGGCCTCTTAACGACTGGCTGGGAACACGGTCTTATCTGTGAAGGAAATAAATATTTACATGAGCGTGGAGACATGCCAGCGCTGGAGATTAATGTGAGAGCAGCAGCGTCACTAAACAGGAACATGGCTTAGGGACAATGCTGTTCTCATGCTAGCAAACAGGAAGTCGATTGGAAATGTGTCTAATGCGGATTGAAAAAAGGAAAAAAGGCAAATCCACAATGTGCGAAAATCACAACGCCATTGGGAGAAGTAGCCGTATTATTGTTGTGCTTCAGGGAAATTAACAATTGACAACTCACAACTCATTTACATTTCATACCTGCAGCAACTACTCGTGTATATGGAATATTAATACGCAAGTATTCAGAGCGCTAACAATGTACAGGAAGTAGCATGCCAACTGAAAGATCAGTCCATCCTCAAGCCTTATCCACACACGCTCATTAACATCATCTGTTCTACCCTGAAATAAAGCTAACTTGGCCCAATCTCGTGCTCCAGCACTGAAAAGAGCAGCAACAATAAACGTTAACAAGCTAACAAGTAAGCTGATTAATACAACATTTCTTTAAAACGTCAACAATCGTAAAAAAACAGGGAACAGGCGTTTTCCATCGGCTGCCTCTACTTCCCACTGACCCAAACTCTGGGGCAGACGGACGCCCTCATGACCAGCTAACTAGTCCCCGAGAACCATCAGAACGCCAACAACCACTGACATCGCGGCAGCCCAGGGGTCAAAGTCCAAGGTCCGTGTTTGTAGAGAGCGTCAACGCTGGGGCGTCGTTCACTTGCCGGCTTAAACCAGGTTAACACGCTGAATTAACAGAGTGGCGGGATTTTTGTTTTGTGTGAATTCGTGTTTTCGCAACACATCTATGAATCATGTGTAAAAACACAAACAAACAAAAACATTGCTTGAATAAGGTGGTCCACACTTGACTTACACCAAACATGAGCTCTGCGAAAGACAGTAGTTTTTGTTTAGTTTTTGAAAAGGCAAATAGCACATTTATCTTCGCAGTGTGAAGATAATCATTGTTTGCCTTTCACTTCAGTCCCACATTAAAGCTAAGTGCACGTTACACAGACGATAGAGCTACAGTTGACATAAGAGTGGAGTGCATGTAAGCGCCTCTAGCCTGGAGGGAGGAGAACACACAGTTAGAGATTCAGGGTTTATTTCACCAGTCGCTAAAGGTTTGTATACGGTGCGCGGCGCACACCTCGGGCCTCCGATTCTGCATACGTCATTTGTCTCGGGGAATATTAGTCTGTCGATGGACTACGTTGGAATGAACTACGCTCAAACTGTTAACATACTCTGCCAATTTAGAGAACCACTATATGAGGTTCCCTTCTCTGTATGATTTTAAAGGGAATTAACTTTAGATTATTAAAATGTAATCTGAAACGCCATTTGTCAAATCTTCTTCCCCTTGTTTTTTGTTTTACTCTACATAATACACACTGAATACCTCGTTAGTGATGAAATACACTGAACACCTCGTTAGTGATGAAATACACTGAATACCTGGTTAGTGTTTAAATGCAGTCAATACCTGGTTAGTGTTTAAATGCAGTCAATACCTGGTTAGTGTTTACCAGAAGACATCCACCCCCCCATGGCCACAGAGTGTGTGTGTGTACAGAGGGTTAAATGTGACCAACACCACAAAACAAACGTCACGCTGTGTCTTTCAGCAGGAAGCATGACCTCGTGTTTGCAAATAAAAATGTGCCAGTGCAAAAAGAACTAAAAAAAAAAGGTGACACAAGGTAGTGTGTACGTTTCAAAAGTTATGTGCATGGCCGGGGGCTTTGGTGTGACTGCACAGTGAGAACAGAAAGCGTGTCTTCCTGCTGTTTACAGGCCGTAGTGTAACACCACAGTGTCTCCACCACACTGGGCTGTGGTGCTGGGTTGTGTGTGCGTGTGTGTGTTGACGGGGAGCTCTCACCTGCCCATGTGTTGCTGGGCGGCAGGCCAGTGGACAGGGGCAGCGCCGACTGGAAGGCAGGCTGGAGGTCCAGCAGGTCGTTGGCTGCCTTGGAGCTGCTGGGAGGACAGCAAGGATGGAGGAAAGTTCACGGGGTTTAGACGCTTCCTACCTTGGAAAGCATCTACTCATTTCCCCTCGTTGGCAGGAGAAAAACCCACAACACAAGATTGCCACAATAGTATTTAGGTCATGTACATTTCTTAGAACAAAAGGGAATTAAGAACATCTGGTGGGCTGCAGGATTTCTGTAATAACTTATATTTCAGACACAGATATGTTTGCCCAAATATGATGTTAATATTTCTTCCAGACATTTACTAGAGTAGAGATGACATTTACAAGACTAATACGCAGTAGCAGCAAGAACCTTGAATTCTGCATTATTAATGACATCGGATGAAGGCAGCGAATAGTTTAGTGTTTTAAACAGTATGTCAACACACGTATTTGACTATTCATAGACGTTTCCTGCTGTGAGGTTCATGTGAAAGTGACGCTGGGGACAGCAGTAGAAGCTTCATACTTTTCAAATGTTCCCCGTTTGTTCATCACAACCATAGCCCAAAAAAACAAGGTAAATGAAGGATTTTGGAGGCGTGGCTCACCTGTTGGTGGAGCTGGGGGTGGAGAAGAGGTCGATGGCCGGACCCGAGGTGATGGGGCCGCCCGCGCTGGAGATGGGGGACGTGTCTGTGGTGGAGGGGTTCTTGTGGAGCTCCTTCAGGCGCTGCTCCTTCCACAAGGGGAGCAGGGCAGTCGGCGTTAACACAGGTCAACGACGCAGAGAACCAGATAGTCTCTAACATAGCAGTAAGACCAAACCTCTAACAATGATACCAGCTAGATTTAAAAGAAAAGATGTGCTCGTATTTAGTCACATTTAACAACATACACACACACGGTCCTCAGATGAGGGTCAGGGAGGCGGGGAGGCGGGGCTAGAGAGTGAGGGGGAATATACCTTCAGGGCTACAGAGCGAGGGGGAATATACCTTCAGGGCTACAGAGCGAGAGGGAATATACCTTCAGGGCTACAGAGCAAGGGGGAATATACCTTCAGGGCTACAGAGCAAGGGGGAATATACCTTCAGGGATACAGAGCAAGGGGGACTATACCTTCAGGGATACAGAGCAAGGGGGAATATACCTTCAGGGATACAGAGCAAGGGGGACTATACCTTCAGGGATACAGAGCAAGGGGGAATATACCTTCAGGGATACAGAGCAAGGGGGACTATACCTTCAGGGATACAGAGCAAGGGGGAATATACCTTCAGGGATACAGAGCAAGGGGGACTATACCTTCAGGGCTTTAAGGCGAGCTTGCTCTTCCTCCAGGGCAACCTGCTTCTCCCTCTCATCCACTTTGGTGAAGGATATGCCCGTGCTGGCCAGAGAGGACACGGCGTGGGACAGAGTGCTGGCCCTAAGTCAACACACACACAGTTCACTTATAACAGTCTCAGGGGAGAAAATGCACACACAAACACAGAACACAGGTCATGTACCAGTGAGCGCAAATATTCAAATGGTTTCTGCCCCGAGTACACAGACAGAAACTGGACTCTTGAGCCAACACATCAGCAGCAGAGTGGAGCATGCTCTTTCACTCCATGCCTTGGGAGACTCATGTGGGGTGAGACGGGTTTAGGGTGAGAAGACAGACCTGCTGGCAGCTGTCGAGTCTTTGACCTTCTTGCCCTCCAGAGAGGCCAGGTGCTGCTCCAGGGCATCCAACAGGCTACTGGGGGCCTAGGACCAGGGAAACACCATGTCACACATACGTACATACATACACACACACACAAACATACACACAGAACCGAGGCACGAGCGACATGGGAGGTCTTAAAGACAACATGAAATTGACTTTGGTAAATACGCAAAACATAGACAAAAGTACTCCATAGCATCTATTTTAGTTTAGATGCTATTGAACACACTGGGACCATGTACACGCATGTCCTGTCAGGATCAATGATTCAACCAATAATATAACAATATATATATCTAATATGCAAGGGGTCGACTGCAAGGGGTCGACCACCACTGACAATCCAATCACATTTGTCCTGCACCAAGGTCCTCCGTTGCCACAAAATATGTCACATTAACAAAGTTAAGATCCACTCTGAACGCCGTTTCACGTTGCCTTTAGAGCCAAACAGACACCGGAGCATGCCAGGGTGTGGGTCAAGAGGGCACAGACGAGAAAAAAGGAAAGCACGAACACGCGGACGTCGACACACACAAGATGGAGGAAAAGGAGGTTCAGATACTTACACACACCGTGAACTGACAGAGAAGAGCGGGGGGGGGCAGATACGGGAAATAAAGGCGATAGCTTATCGGACGCTCGTCAACGAAACGTTTGAGAAGATTAACTCCTCTGACATTCAAGACAAACCATCTAGTTTTGCTGGTTTCCGGATAGTTTCTAAAGCGTATAAACTGAACCAAGGTTATCCTCACAGGCCAAGAGGCAGAATTGTCTAGGTGATCAATAATCAATAAGCAATGACCTTGGTCATGTCTTGAACCTGCGTTCACATCTGATCGGAATACAAGACTGGTTTTGCCGCACCTTTATTTAGTGTATGAAAGGCAGGGTTAGCAGTGAGTGGCACAATGAAGCTTATTCAGGACTTGAGCCGTGACTGTATGTGTGTCTGTCTGTATGCATGCATGTCTGTCTGTATGCGTGTATGTGTGTGTGTGTGTGTGTGTGCGTGCGTGCGTGTGTGTGTGTCAAGCTGGTGCGACAAAGAGGTAGCAGCCAATTATCAGCAAGAGTCAACAACACAGGAAAACATAGTGGCACCCACACCAAGAAGGCTACATTTGTTTGCGTTTCAACAATTATTAAACGCTTTAACCACATAAATACTCCATTGCAAGGGCTGCAGTTTTCCAGACATCTAAAAAATTTATAGAAACACATTTTTTTCCCGTTTTAAAGCAAAAGCAAGCCAGCGGCTAAGACAGTGAGGTTAACCCCCCCCCCAGACAAACTCAAGCTACTGCGTGCCTGTTATAAGACCCCTGGCATTGACAAGGCCGGAAGCCTCCGTTGTTCTCACCTGGGAGAGATCCGGAATGTCCCCGCGATCGATTCCCACTTGCTGTAGGGGGAGGCGGGGGAGGCGGGCAGGTGGGAGACAACAACAAGCACACATGAGCCGGTGAAACACCAGAACACAATCCACGGCATTCATATAGAAAGACAAGCCAACACGCCCCGGAGCTGCACACTGACTTGCCTCCGCCACTTTGAGGAACTCTGAGATTCTTGTCATCCGCGTGAGGAATTTCTTGTAGATGTCAAGACCTTCTTTGCACTGGACTTTCTTCATGTCAAAGTACTTCTCTGTTTTGCATGTGGGCAGAGATGCAACACGGTGATTACGGCATGATCTTGAGGAACACGCAGAGGTGTTTTCGTTGCAATGACGCATTAAGGGTGAGAACAAAACTACCCATACATTTGTGCGTGCATTGTGTAGCGTGCAGAAAAAGATGTATTCATTTCATGGGGGAAAGAGCACGTCAATGTCAGTCAATCAGTAAAATAAAATACATACAAATAAATAATCCATTTAAATGTATGTAAGCTGTAAACAGGCCGGAGCGAGACCTGAGGCAGTACTAACCACGCCAGATCCCGATTGGCTTCCACGATCAGACGAGATCGAGAAGATTCAGGACGGTCACGCACTTTACCATCAATACACTTAACAGAACCGATGATGTATGTTGAGTGTATATCAATGGTACACTATTAAATCCGTGCACATTTTCTTCAGAAAGGAGCAGAAATGACAGAAAAAGCCTGTGAACCCCATGCCTGAAAATGTGTGGAAATGGGCATGGTTGGCTGGTCAAATAGCAGAGCCCTAAACAGCATATTAAAGTCTAGGTGAGGAATGGACAGGAATTCATCTCTTTAAAAGTGAAATGTCTTTCACACAGCCTGGTTATTGTGTGTGTATGTGGTGCAAAATGACAACAGCCTGACAACCAAACATTGGCCCGTCTTAGCATTGCTAATTTCCTTCAGAATCTATTTGCACAAATTAACTCTTACAATTGTTGGCGGTTGTATGAACGCAGTCAACCCTTGGTGTGGACTTATGACGTACGTGGACATTTAACAGGACATATATGAGACATGTTTGGAGGAGAGACGGCAGGTCGGTCCTCACCCAGCAGGTTGATGATGCCCTCGTTGTAGGCGGCAAACAGTCGAATGGCGTCTTTGAACAGAAGCATGAAGGCAGCGTTGATGACGCCGTTCGTCAATTCGTTGGCGTTGACCTGCGGGCCGCAGTGAGAGTATTGATCACATGGAGAAGTGGACCAATGGCCAATTCCAGATAATAATAATAATAATAATAATAATAAATGACTAATATACAAATGATTCAAGCCAAAGGAATGAAGATGCTAAAGGCCCTGAATATAAATGTAAATGTTTCCCCTCACGTTGAAGTCCAGCAGCACGTCCATCTGGTTCTGAATGATGGGGATGGTCTTCAGGAGCTTCTCCGTGTTCACGGTCCTCATCACTCCATCGGATCTTCGCAAGACAAATGAATAAATAACCAACCTGAACAAGGGTGTAGACGTATCCCGGCGCAGGCATACCCTCTACAAGTGTATTCAACAACCTCCAAAGAAAAACAAACCCCTTTTTACTGGAAACAAATCACGCCCTGTAATAAAATCTGAAAATCATTTCTTACACCCAGGGAAGCTATATTGATCATGAGCTTGGATCTTCACAATAAAAACATACCCTGTGTGCCTTCTTTCTGCAACAATGAAATACTGACATCCCTAACCCTCTAAAACAGCAGCACTCCTTACCCTCGTTTGACTTTTGTGAAGTCGAAAGCTACTTGTCTGTAGGATACAGCCTTCTCGTTTAGGTAGCGGCTGTATCTCCGGATGAACGTAGACATGTCATAGCCTACGTCCGATAACAGAACACAGAGTAAAAGAGAGGTTAACACCGATCGTTTGACAGAAGCCTACTGCGGCATGTGGTATACAGAAACATTGACGGGCCACGTACCTTGTAGGCCGCTTTTGTCCAAAAAGTTGCTGAGGTTGAATAACGTATTCCTTGAAGCCAGGTACTGTATAAATCTCTGCAAGAAAAAACGTGAGGTTGTCAGTTTCATTTTCAGTCACATCTCAATGAGAACGTCACTGGTCAACGGTTGTAGACATCCAAGGGGTATTGGCAGTGAAGTAAAGCATTTAGTACCATGCACTAGCCCTACCTCGTTGCCGTAGACCATCAGGTGGTGTGTGGCCGTCAGAGACTTGAAGACCACCACCCAGCTGGTGCTGGCGGTCCGCTCAAACAGCGTGTCGGCCAACTGGGGGATGTTCACATTCATCTCGTTGGTGCACTGAATCAGATCTGAATGGGAAAAGGAAGACAATACATTAGATTCATGTGTGTACACACAAGACACACATGTGCGTGTGTGCGTGTGTAGCGCCAAGGAAGATCCAACAGTGGTGCCCCACTTCCAGGGAAGCATGCAGCATTTGTCCAAATAACTTTTTCCATTTGCACTCTGAAGCTTCCAACAAATCTTTTTTTTTTGGGGGGGGAGGAGTGAAAGCCAGAGAGTGGAGGTTAACCGAGGTTCTGTGCACGCAGTTCCCGAAAGCAAATACACAGAAACAGCGGACACGGTTCCACACCACCCATCCCCACCCCCCTTCTTCCTCCACCATCCCTCACTCGCTCGCTCGCTCAGTGGTTTGAACCAAGAGCGCACTGTTACAGGTACCACCTGTACAAATCCAAAAAGGTTGGCCACTATTTGGTGCAGGCGCAGAGCATGCATGCATGTGAGGCGAGGCGTCGTGCAGCTGCCATCTGTCACCTGTAGTGACACACACATGAACGACTACTGATCTTGTCTTTCCGACACAACTGTGGAATCGATCTGTGAGCCTCTCACGTCAGGTGAACCCATGCACTTCCACGCGGAGGGTTACTTCTTTTTGCACCAATCCTACAACCGCAAACCTTTGAAATGAGCACACAATTACTCATTTCAACACCCCTACCGCCTTCCCTCAAGAGGCTTTGTCACTTGGCAGGGCACAACTGTAAATAGGAATTTGTTCTTAGTGACTCGCCTGGTTAAACAAAGCTTAAATAACTCAAATAAAACAAGAGGATGTGCATTTCCCAGGTGAGTGCCTCAAACGCCTTCTCTTCCACGCAGAAAAACAAACTCACTAAATGACAACAAATAGGTAGACCGGACCCCATATTTTACAGTGTCTCTCACTGCTGTGAAATTCCTAGAAAAATCACACACCAAGCTGAAAACATTGGGACTGAAGAGCCGGCATGGATAACGACTGGGCTCACCAGACTCCACATCAAGAGAAAAAAATATATTTACACAGTAGTTGAAAACTGGATAAGTTAAAAGGCTTATTTATGAGGAACCAGTTTTTGGACTCGATCAAACAATCAATGAAAGTATTTTGAAAAGCCTGTTAGGAGATGTCGCAGAAAATAAAGTTTTAGATTTGAAAAAACTTGGAATAAGGCAGGTGGACAACCACAGCGACGACAACTATTCATTCAGATCCCTATACTGAATACTCAGGTGGGGGCTGAAATCCCACCTGTGCCAGTGAAAGCAGCACGAGACAACACCTTGCCAAGGAGGTGGGTGGGCATGTGTGTGATGGCACGCACAAGGGGTTTTTCCTGACGAGAACAAGCCCTCATCCAGTAAAGACCACCTGCGTCACCGCCCGGACTAGACGGACCGCCTTGCTCACCGGTGTCTCATCAACACAGAGTGTGAATTCAGGCCACGGGATTTTCATCCACCATCCAAAGAAATCCTGTTAATCCTCTGTATCGACGCAGTGATAAGCCGCGGCTCCACTGCCAGCCAAGGCGTGCTTCTTGGATGGCGGGAGACGAACTTTGGAAGCGCTTCTTGCTATCCAATGCTCTCAATAATAAAATATTCATGGCTGATCAGATGCCACGCTTGGCAGATAACGCAACTGAATATTGGAGTGAAATACATACGGTCCATGTGCACTGTGGAAATATTATAGCGCTCTATCTTGGTTAACAGCGCTGTAGCGCTCCAGCAATACATGTCACAATAATGAATTAGTCACCGTTTAAGCGCATATTAGACAACGCCCCTGACTAAATGTTAACCTCTCAGCATACATGAATAGATGTTCTGATGTTGCGGTGTATTCTGGAAGCCGACACCTAGTCCCAGTCGCAGGGTGCCCGGGCTGAAGCCGCGGGCCTGCCGGGTACATGGGTGGTCTCCGTGAAACCTCCTCAGTGTTTGTTTGAATGCAAAACAACAAAAGGGCTTTTTCACCCGCTTTTTGTGTGTGTGCACAACTGCACAATGGGCCACCCATGTGACAACAAAAGGCCTTTTCACACAAGACAGAAATGACACCACAAATACAAACTACTCGTAGCCCCCACTGGCAGAACGTGCACTTTTGCCAACGCCTGCCCCGGACGGACGGACCATAACAAACCTTCTCGTGTCAAACGCAGACAATAGCTCAGCCCCGCTGTCACGGAAAGTTAAGACTATCGAGCACTGCCTTTATACTTCACTTGATGCCTAGTTGGGACTTTGAATGACATTTTTCAATAATGACTTTTGACTAAGGGATTTGCTTTGAATATTATTGAATCAGAAGCACTCTAATTTGCTGATAAGAGGGAAAGGAGGTGGACTCTGGTGCAAATGCACACAACACAGTCCCAAGTAAATACTCTTTAACATATGGCTATAAGCCTATGCTTTGACAACCCTAGCTTTTGCTAGGGTTGGTTTATCACTGGCCCAGTTTAGAGAAATAAACACACCCAAAATGAAATAGGCCAGGAGATTAACTCCATTGATAGTTGCAGTTTAATGGCAAATTGCAACTAATATTCTACCACTGCCTCTATTACAGAAAATGTAAGGTGGAGCCAACAATGTGCCAATGGCGAGAGAAATGTATGCAATGCTCATCAGCCCACCTTAAAAATGTGATGTAAATGGGGTCTTCACCCTCACTGTACATTTGTATGGGAAGTGACCCAAATAGTCCAGGTGACAGGTGAGATGTAGACAAGCCAAGCCTGTGATTGTTTGTAGTTTTCTTTGTGTGTATGTGCAGGTTGGGCTTGTTAGGCCTTTGGTTGCCAGACTACCGTCAGGAAGTGAAAGTGAAACCATGCAGCTGGTGAGAATCGCACAAGGGCCCGGTTGTGAGATCCACAGAGTCTGTCGGTTGTTGCGTTCATGGAGGAGATCCAATGAGGAAACACTTAAAAAAGGGGCGAAGGGTTTGAGTGGCCCAGTAGCGGTTCCTGCATCAGACAGACACAGGCTGTGGGCCACTATCAGAGAGCACTGGCATTTCCTCCCACATCCCCGGAGACACAGGCTTAGTAATATAAAACACGCACACACACACAGCGTATTTTGCCAAAATCAGAACAGAACTTTTACTCAGAACAGACAGCTGAATGTGAGCAGAATAAACTCGAGGACATGACTCCAAAAAGGATTACTTTCTCTAAATTGCCGCCATTAACAACAAATTATCTCACAAGAATGTATTCTCTTCTAATCTCAAAGCTGGTGTAGCATTTGAATAGAAAACAAGGATCCTAAAGTAGAGGATAATACCAAATGGGACACATTACAGCAGTTTTACTTGCATTGCAATTAAAGCGAAATCAAAGGCCCCATCTGAGCCTTAATACACACAACAGCTAGCAACAAATCCAAGTATCTACATGCTTGTCAGAGCAACAGAACGGCATCCATATGTTCCTTATTTATTGAATCAACTACATTGACATTTATACTCAAGAGTAAAAACAGCCATAACATGAAGCTATCAAACAAAAACAGAGCCGCTGGATAAAACAGTTTTAGAAAGTTTCACCAGACAGATGAAGGCCCTTCATGTTTGTAGATACCATGCAAGGGGACCACCGTGGAGGAGGAACTATATCAGGCTGCAAGAACATTTCATTAAGAGTTTTGCGGTGTAAATTGGTGCTTTACAACTTGCTGTCGGGAGTTGTAATTTAGGCTTTTCAGCAGCTTTGCCAATGACGGGCCATCCTTCCTGGTTGGGTGCATGGCAAATCAAATCCAAATGGATCTACCGCTTCAATGTTGTGTGTAATTATAACCGAAAAAATGTTTGAGAATTTCATGAATTTTCACAATGTTTTTTAATACAATGGCCAATGCTTGTTTTGGGATCATTGCGTACTCTTTTAATCAACAACCTAATTGACGGGAAGTGGATCAAAAGCAATCTCACTTTTGATCAGCTCGACTCCCTTGTGTTTCCGGAAAGGATTAAGTAATGACTTCCTGTTAGCCATTTTCCCCGTGGCGATCCCAAGACTCGCCTCAGGAAATATCTTTCCCATTACGATCCTGGTACCCAGGATATTATTCAGGCCATTGTTTACGCCATGCCCGAGAATCTATTTCAATAGAGGCACATACTTTACTAAAGGGACAAAACACTAAAAATAAAACCTAGGTCAAAGGTGACGGCAGTGCAATTGCTCCCATTTTCGAATGTAAACGATTCCTACATGATGTCAATGTTTGGTACCAAGGGTAGCCATTGGTTGAGCTTTAAGTAGGTCAGCTGTAGGCTCCAATGGTATGGATAATGGACTAGTCTGAAGCCTACATACAGGGAGATTTTTTTCAATCAACTTGATGCACAAACACTTGCTGTCCTGAATTAACAACTAGTTTTACAAGTGTCTGCCCATATGCAATACAATGGTTATTTTTGACAGACGGCTGTAGACACAACTTCCTAAACAGGTTGTCCCCATTTTTAAATAAGATAACTTCACCGGTTTTCAACCTTATCTCTGTTTATCCTCATTAGGGATATAGAGTGAAAAACGGCTGCAGTTAATCTCTGTCTCTGGGGCGCAGCTCAGCGCGGATCCAAATCCTTACTCCGTCATTTGACAGAGTTAATGACAGACTTGGGGGAATGTAGCTGGAGATCTGCGTGAAGGCAACATGGCGGAAAGGTAAACATTGTTTATTTGCATAACTACCCACATTGAAATGATACACAGCCTGTTGAAAAATCGGTTCCCCTTTAAGGCCTCTTTAAAATCAGATGGTATGCTTCCGGGCCATTGACGCCGGCCTGGCCATTACAAGTTCCAAACAGACCTGCTGGTGGACAGTGTGTCAGCATTCTTTTTAAAGGCCCTGTCATATGATTCCTTTGCAATCACATGCCTTGTGGGCCTGGGCCATACCATCGTGTTCTGAGATATGGGGAGGGGGAGGTGAACCTGCAACGTGGTGCCAAAGTGCAGAAGTGGGTTACATTGGCGACTGCCATCAACAGCCTTTTCATAAAGCTACAGTAATATCCCAAAAGGAATGCAAATGCCATGAGAGCCACCAAGCCTAAAAAAAAAACCATTGTTTTACTTGTAAAAGACACATTCATAACGAGGTGAACCCAGGCACTGTAGAAGCCGATGCCTGGATACAACTACAACACGCTGGCAGCGACAAGTGTATCTTCCAAGAAATCTTTATTTAAATTAACTCGTTCTCCCCCTCTAGCAATACCCACACAACTCCTCAATCAGACACCATTTCGTCCAAATGCAAAGACTTTAGCACAAACTGCATCTAAACCCTGGTGCGGACAACGTCAGGGTACTTGCCGGCCCATGTAAACCTTCAGAGTGTGACCACAACTCCAGTGGTCAAGAGTTGAACCACTAGTGCCAGACAGCGGAGAAGCAGACGGTAGCCAGACCACGATCCCCCACAACAGGTGAGAGATGAATGAGAACATTCACAGAGACCCCAGTTTCAGTCCAAAACACATTTAGATGCAGGTCTGGGACGGGTGTGAGATTTTTTTGCAGGTCTCCCTCTCCCCCCCTTAAGCTCGGCTATGGCAGTGAACTTGCAGGGAAAGCACTTACAGAGTGAATCAACCAAAGTAAATCCAAGTGACTATTTCTCCACATTATTTGCCCATCTAATAAAAAGTTGCCAATAAGAAAGTGCTCCTTATTCTTGTGTAGGTTACTGAAAGTTATAGCAGTAAACCTTTGTTTATTCGTTATTTAGGTTTCCAATCAAAGCACAGGTTTTAGGACCTCGTCTGTTTGAAGAGGTGACTTAAACCAGTGTTTCTCAAATGGGGGGTACGTGTACTTCTTGGGGTACTTTGAAGGATTGCAGGGGGACCTTGGGAATAAAAACGCCAACCCCCTGTCAGCAGTGTCACATTGGTAAGCCACCCAATTTGTATTTTAAGAGAACATTTCCAACTTCAGGTCAGGTCATAAGAAGTGATGTGAAAAGCCAAGTACTTGGCTGAAAAGATATATTTGAGGGGGTAAATTAGTAAATATAGTTTGAGAACCACTGACTTAAACAACAGGTTAAGATAATAAGGAGGAGGGGTTTTGGCACACAACAGAAAAGCGCTCCTTTAAAAACAGTCTAGCTGCACTACTGAAAGGATTGAATCAGCAAATCTACCATGTGTTAACCATGAGGTTTTCCTGCTAAATGTTTAACTTTTGATGATTGGTATTGAACTAAATCTCATATCCAATTCACAAAACATGAAAATATGCTGGTTCCACTTAGTTTACCAGTGGGACAAATACAAACAGACACCATGACATTAGCCAGGCTTCCATGTACATCGTTTATAAATCATAGGGTGAGGTTGCACAGCCTCTGAGGTCAAAGAACAATAACAGACCTTTGAGCAGGTTTACGTGATGATAATTAACACACCCATGCTGCCTAGAAAACTTTCTGATCCACGTCTCAGTGGAGCAAACAAACAAAAACAAAAAAACAACACTGCCATTTTACAGTCATTTCATGACTTCATGAAACCAATTAAGCCAAAAAAGGAAATGGAAATAACTTTGCAACCGCAGCCCTCAGTTTGACTTTAACTTCTACCTCTCTTCTTGGTTGTAAATTCTCAGTTTAGCCAAAATAACAAAACAAAATCAGGCATGTGACGTTTATCTAGCATGGTTGTGTTAAAAAAAAGAAAGAAGAAGAATGCCCAGACTGGGAGTGGCTTCAAAATCCAGGAGCCAGCACACTGTTGGATCATAT
>OMKP01022792.1:0-12942 GCA_900302375.1 Bathygadus melanobranchus
TATTATGGTACCAGGTGGATCTATATACAGTATATTATGGTACCAGGTGGATCTATATACAGTATATTATGGTACCAGGTGGATCTATATACAGTATATTATGGTACCAGGTGGATCTATATACAGTATATTATGGTACCAGGTGGATCTATATACAGTATATTATGGTACCAGGTGGATCTATATACAGTATATTACGGTACCAGGTGGATCTATATACAGTATATTACGGTACCAGGTGGATCTATATCCACTTTGCGATTATGTGGAGAATTAAAAGACGTCAAGATAAAATATTTTAGGAAGTGTTTGTTCGAGCAAATGATGAGCTGTTTGTACATGTTTTTTTGCATCTACTCCATAATAACTAGAATTAGAGGAGTCTCTGTATGTATGTCTGGATCGACCTCACACTTGGCAGGTGTATTGCTGAGGACCCCGAGTGTCAAGTTGCTTGGGTGCAATACCGGAGGCCACGCGATCAGGCACGGGCACGCCTTAAACAGGCACATGACTAGTATCCCTCCCAAAACTAGTCCCCCAAAGCACAAGGAAAAACGATTCATGATCAAGGAAGAAACCTCGAGCAGGAACACAGAAGAGCTCTCCCTCCTTCAAGGGATGTGTAGGCGGGCAACGGCTGCCGTAATGGACAGACATAACAAGCACAATGAAATGGAAAGGGGCAGTATGTAGGAAACGTCTAATATAGTACCTATCAGCAGCAGGGGTGGGGCTGCGTCTCTCATTTGAACAACAATAATAGAGCTCTGTGTGTGTGTGTTTCTGTATGTGTGTTGTGTCCCTCCAGAGGATGAATGCCCTGGACTCCACGGCTTCCTGAATGTAATCGTCCACTCGGCCTCTGGACTCAAACAGAGCCTCAGTGAGTCATGCTCCTACCAGATCAAATCGGTTGATGAGTAAAGAGTAAACGCAGTGTTCAATATACCATGTCTCAAACAACGGAAACCATGCTGTTGGTGGTGTAGCGTTCTGTTTATTATTTATTATTACTCTTATTATATTTATGTTGTATCTCCTAGATCTCTACTGTACCTTGGAGGTGGATTCCTTTGGCTTCTTTTTGAATAAAGCAAAGACACGAGTGTATCGCTACACCACCCAACCCAAGTGGAACGAGGTGAGATGCCTGTGCTACGATGTCACATCAACCACAGCTCAAATATACTTACGTAAACACTCTTCTATGTTGTCAATTAATTCAGTGTTTACTTAAAGGTGGTTAAAGGTACACTTTGAGGGTTGTGAAGAGAGAAGAGAGAGAGCGGAAGAGAGCAAGACCTGAAATAATGTCCCATCCCTCTCTGCTCCCTCCCTCCCTACGTTTCTCCATCATTGAGAAGCGTTGCATTTCACGCACCTGTGATTGACAGGCAAGGTGGATTCCCAGAACCAATCAGGGAAGAGATGCCCTGATTAGTCAGAAATGAGCCAGGAGCGGTTTAAAATCAAAATGGCCTCATACAGAGGCAGGCACGCAGTCAACCTGAGCAGATATTTCACAGAGCATCGCTGAGCATAGCTAACTATGGCATTTCTAACAAATTACACTTGAATTTTAACTTTTAAATCGTACCTACGGCACCTTTAAATATTGGTCACAAGATGGGGTTAAACATGACACTGATCCATACTAAACCAAACCAAAATAAATCATTAATCTTTATGCCACTGTATTCCCCCTCAATCTGCTTATACTAGCATGTGTTGGCCGTGTCTAAAGCTGTTTTTACACTTAATGAGGACATCATCACATCAGGCTGGTGAATTTAATGATGGCCCCATCTCTCTGGGTTATGAAGAACACTAGAGCAGAAAGCCCAGAGGGTGCAGCTGTAAACACACACACACATACACACACACACACACACACACACACACACACACACACACACACACACGCACGCATGCACTCACACACATGCAAACATAAACACAGATTCACACATATATGGCAAGACTTTTTATCAGTTAATCCATGGGATAAACTAGTCACTGATTTAAAAGTACTTTTAATGTAGTCACTAGTCTCTATTCCAATAGTTACTGGTAACTTTTTACATTTTACTAGTGACTTTTACTAACTAGTGACTAGTACTAATTCATGTGTGTGTGTGTGAAAAGGGTTAGGGTTAGGGTGTGTGCATTGTTTTTCGATAGCCCCTCAACTCACATCAGCGTTCCATGAGCTAAATTAACCTCATTCACTCATAACATACTGGAAGTTAACAAGACAGCAAAAATAAAGAACTCCCCTTCAAAACACAAAGCGGCCATTCTTGAAACGTATGTTACTGCTCTGGCGTGAGCATCCTCACATCTGCTGGTCCACTGACACGGTGATAATAGTTGTTAGCCAATGATGAGTGATTGTTGCCATAGTGACTCAGGGGTGTGGAAAATCCTGAGTGACAGCGGCACTGGCAGGAACTGCCTGCCTGCTTGTAGGCTGCCTTTAACGTATAATGAGCGAGAGAGAGAGAGAGAGAGAGAGAGATTCATGTTTTCAACATCACCATAAAACTAGCCTACCGCACGCATTTCAAAGACCAGTCAACAGGCCTGGAAAACATCAACAGCCAGCTAAATAGTAGGCTACAATATCGTCCAGAGAAACATGTGTGTTCGTTGGCTTAGGGCAGTGTTTCTCAAATGGGGCTACGTGTACCCCTAGGGGTACTTTGAAGGATGGCAGGGGGTACTTGGAAAATGTCCAAAAACAAGGATAAAGAAAGGGTCTGCTAAAAAGATCTGTTATGTCATGACAGTAAGACATCCAGATTTTTTAAGACAACATTTTCCAACGTCCGCTCATCCCAAGATGTTATGTAAAAAAACCGAACAAATATTTTCCCTCCCTAAAAATGATTTGTGCTGGTGAACGAGGTACTTGGCCAAAAAGAAATACACGACTAAAAATAGTTTGAGAACCGCTGGCTTAGGGGAACGTTAGTCAGTGGAAGCAGCCCAGAAATGCATCTGACGCACGTTAGCACCCAGAGACAGCATCTGCTGTCGTCACAGTTTTGTTTTCAAGACAAATGTTTGGTAAAAACCAAACATTATGAAAGATGGTGGCAGTGCAGAGCGATGTCACGCTTAATCAGAGGGGATGTAACGACACACCCCCACCACGCCTTGGTGTAACCAATAAAAGTGAAAGTGAGATGGAGCCCCTGTATTATATTTACCTGTGCTGTATGTGCGTGTGTGTCTTTAAATATACATACAATCAACCCTCGTACGAAGTGTTTATCGCCATCTCCATGGCAACGCGCTTGTCTTCCCTCCCAGGAGTTTGAGATAGATCTGGAGGGTTCACAGACCCTGAGGCTGCTCTGCTACGAGAAGAGCTACAGCAAGACGAGGCAGAACAAAGACGACTGGGAGAGCGCCGACCACATCATCGGGAAAGGACAGATCGCGGTATGGCATGATGTCACTCCTCTCTCTCTCTCTCTCCCTCCCCTCCCTCTCTCTGTCTACCTCTCTCCAGCCATGCATGAGTCATAACGTCTGATATGCCGTTATGTCACAGAGCGTGAGATCCACATTCATATTTGAGTAAAGGGGTTCATTTATTGGATGGCTGTGTGTGTGTGTGTGTGTGTGTGTGTGTGTGTGTGTGTGTGAGAGAGATAAGGCTGTGAGCTGATTGGATGATTTATCCTAATTGTGGAACGGATTATACTGTTCCGTGCCATTAGTGCTGACTAGAGGGTAGACGCTGTAAGATTAACAGCAACAAATGGACATATTGTTAATGAGTATTGTGTAGTAAAATTGCACTTTACTATGGGTTGTATCATTTGAATTTATATTGTGAAAGGTTTTTTGCTTACTGTGTGTTTCTCAGTGGAGGACAATGACTGAAAAAGAGAGTGAGGGCATAATAATAATTATTATTATACATACATACATCCATACGTATACATACATACAATCATGTGATATACACACTGATAATCAATGTCCAGATAATTCTTTTTGAATGTCCACATTTATTGAGAGGTGTTCTTATTTAATCATGAGCACAGTTCTCCCTCTACTGGTCATCACAGGGAACTGCACTATGCACACTTTGGACTGCACTATAAATGTATTTGTTGGTCGCATTACGTCACATGGTGCACCGGGTTGTCCTCGACATCAGTTCCACTTTGAACTCCATTGGATGTTTGATGCCAAAGTGCACGATGGGAGTCGTAGATAACCTAGAAATTTCCCGCCAAAAATTCTATCGTAGTCTGCCTTGCGTCGGCACAATTGCAGCCACAAGTCAGCACAGCAACGTCACGCTTCACATCACTGTGTGCATGTCTATGTACGCATCTACAGATCTAGGTCTCCGCATTAACAGATCTATGTTTCACGCATTTACAAATCTGATAACGCACACGCACAGATTCTGCATACACGTTCGCAGATTCCTGTACACATTCACAAATCTCATTTTGAGATCCTTACGCACATTTACACATTTGATCGCGTGCACATTGAGATACACCTGTAAATCGTTCTGGTACAATAATGGCCCCGTAAAGCCTTGTAGTGTCGTAGCTCAGGGGGGTAGAGCGTTTGTCCGGCAACCGGAAGGTTGCTGGTTCGATCCCCGGCTCTGCATAGCTAATTGTCGAGGTGTCCCTAAGCAAGACACCTAACCCTAACTGCTCCCGACGAGCTGGTTGTTACCTTGCATGGTTGACACCACCGTCGGTGTATGAATGGGTGAATGTGAGGCAATGTAAAGCGCTATAAAAATGCAGTCCATTTAGTGTCTCTGTTTGTCAGGTCTTTGCTGAGGTCCGTCCTACTGGCTAGTGGACTACTGTTGAGATGCATAGTCCACGGACGTGATGGTTTGGTTCCAGAAGCTGTGGTTTTCCTGGGAAACTGACATACAACAAAGTGATTTGTTTCGAGAGCTAATAGCCCCACGATATGTTGATTATATATTTGATTTTGTTGGTGACTGTGGTATAATCCTGTGGTATCATCCTGTGGTATAATCCTGTGGTATAATCCTGTGGTATCATCCTGTGGTATAATCCTGTGGTATCATCCTGTGGTATAATCCTGTGGTATAATCCTGTGGTATCATCCTGTGGTATCATCCTGTGGTATAATCCTGTGGTATAATCCTGTGGTATAATCCTGTGGTATAATCCTGTGGTATAATCCTGTGGTATCATCCTGTGGTATAATCCTGTGGTATCATCCTGTGGTATCATCCTGTGGTATAATCCTGTGGTATAATCCTGTGGTATAATCCTGTGGTATAATCCTGTGGTATCATCCTGTGGTATAATCCTGTGGTATAATCCTGTGGTATAATCCTGTGGTATAATCCTGTGGTATCATCCTGTGGTATAATCCTGTGGTATAATCCTGTGGTATAATCCTGTGGTATCATCCTGTGGTATCATCCTGTGGTATAATCCTGTGGTATCATCCTGTGGTATAATCCTGTGGTATAATCCTGTGGTATCATCAGGCCATGCAAGTAAGCATCGCTTTCACGGCATCACCATCGTGCCGATAATGATGGTCATTATTGCTTAAATCAATAATTTCCAAGCCAAAGACTTTCCAGGATAATGCGTGACAATGCTCACATACACACACAGACAAAGAAAGCATTTCCATTTCAATGTCCCCAGAGCAGCAGATGTTTGGCGCCATCTTGTTCTGAGCGGATTTGAAGAAGTAGCGAGTCTGGCCTTGGCTTGTGTGTGTGTGTGTTTGTTTCTTCTTTTTAAAACACTTAAACCTGTTAAGTGTTTACATCCCTGGAATCATTGGGATGTTGCTTTGAATGTTTACATGGAAGTTGATGCAGTGGAAAGTGGACGTGAGGGATTATGGAAATAGCTGTTTCTCAATGTTCTGTCAGTCAGTGGTGAGTCAGTAGTGGTAGAGAGAGAGAGAGATGGAGAAAGACAGAGAGAGAGGGAGAGAGAGAGACGGAGAAAGGGAGAGAGAGAAAGAGAGAGCCGGAGAGAAGAAAAGCCAAGAGAGAATGTAATTCCAGAGACTAAGAGACACATTGAGTACACACACCAGACACCAAAGTAAGAGTGTGTGTGTTTAGTACCTTCTTTTAAGGTTAGGGTAGGCGGGCAAAGGAGAAAAAAAGTAAGTAAAGACGTTCTGTATTTGTGTGCATTTATACACATAAGCACTTTCGGTTGTGAGCGATGACATGTTAGTGAAGTGTGTGTGTGTGTGTTAAAGAAATATAGAACAAAGAGTAAACTTGAAAACTGTCTAAACTTGGATATTGAACAGTAGTACTTTTATTTAGGTACATTAGCCTCTGTCTAATCTTGGATAACCAATACTGAATAGCAGTACTTTTATTTTGGAACATTAGCCTCTGTACAACCAATATTGAACAGTAGTACTTTGTGTCTAACCTCGACGACAATTGTACTACAGGAAGGCTTGTTTGTATTTTCAAGAACTGCGGACTGGAACTGGACTCCTGGCTAACATAATTGGATATAATTAGTGGATTTAGAGCCATACAAGCTGGGAAAAGGTTTCGTCTTCATGTGTGTGTTAAAAGAGATCTATAAAACTACAGTATGAAGTTAGAGGGTGTTGACAGCGGAGCCTGCTTGGTCCTGGCCTGGAGCAGGGCAGCTGTTGGCTTAGCGTTAGTTGAGTTGATGTTGACAACGAGGAGGTGGTGGCTCTTTTGGTGTCATGTGACTCTGTGAAGTATCATCAAACAAACAAATGTCCTTGCTTGGGCCGACCAATGATTCTAAATATTATGGAAATCGCAATATGGCCAAGTGCAATATCCAAGGAGCTGCAATTTTCTGATAAGGGTAAAATGTGTAGATGTATATTTATAACACCAGATGAAGTACTGTAGTGCTGCAGAGATGCCCTGGCCTACACATTGATGAAATGTAAGAAAACATTTTTATTTATTTTTTCTGTGAAATGACACATTGTCATAATCACAATGATGTTTTATTTTATTTTTTTACCATATCATTCAGACCTACTTCTAGGGGTGGTGCATGGGTCATGGGAGGTCTAGGTGTGTGTGTGTGTGTGTGTGTGTGGTTTCTGGGCACTGTGGGGCTGAAGCTCCGGGTGTGTGTTCATGATAGGATGTTTACTGTAGATCTCGTCTATATGTACATGAATCACCACAACACAATAAGAACACTGCAGCCCGGTCACAACAGTCACTTAATCATGAATGTACACAGCTTGTGATCACCATGAATGAGTTTCATGTCCAAGCATAAAACATTGCAGAAGAACTCTCTCTTCTTCCCCCACCAGCTCGACCCCCAGTCGCTGCAGGGCAAAGACTGGCAACGGACGGTCATTCCTATGAATGGGGTGAGTTCACACAAACACACAAACAGTGCATCCAAACTAGCTGTACTCTTATATGGTAAGATTACCATATGCACCTAAAAATGTTCAGTACATAGTTCAACACTGCAGCCAGTCCTTAGCATGTGGCACAGGGTTATGGGGTTAAGGGGTCATGGGGCCCATTGAGACACACTGTACCTGTGCTCAAGGGCTATCCACACTATTCCTGACTCCCATGAGCCCTTGAGCGAATAATGGATCCACTTCCGGTGACACTTGGACATTGAGCTAGCTAGCTAGTGAGATATGGGAGCAAAATTAAATTAATATAAAATTATGCGACAATGTCCACCCTCACCCCTCTACCATTGATGGATGGGAAGACGATCCACAAAGTGACATAGCAGCAAAGTTGGAAGTGTTTTAATGAAATCCTGTTTATACACAAATGTATATTATCATTTGGTCACTTGTTTTTCAATGAATTGTAGGACCACCCATTGACAACAAGGGGATTGGTGATGTGTGCATGTTGGTGTAAGGGGCTGAGGGGTGAAGTAATCGATGATTAATACGTCCCTTGCATTTGGCGACACCCAGTGGCGACTGTGAGAACAGCAGCCTAACTCCCTAACCTGCAACGTGTTGGCTTAATGAGCCCAACCACTGGCAAACAAAAGGCCTGACTGAGGCCTTCGAGGAATCATTCCTCGCAGCATGTGACTAGGACATTTACAAGTAAATGTTTTACTTGCTAACCAAGTTGAGTAGTGTTAGGTTTTAATGCCTCAGGACTTCCGTACGGTCCTTTAAAAGGTGTGGTGGGTCTCTTTTCTCTCTCAGATTGAGGTCAAGCTGTCCATGAAGTTCACCAGCCGGGAGTTCAGTCTGAAGCGGATGCCGTCGCGGAGACCCATGGGCGTATTTGGAGTCAAGATCTCCACGGTGACCAAGTGAGTCCGGACTAATGAGGTCTGGTGTTCACAGGAGGGTGCCACAGTTCATGAGGACACCTCGGCCCCCCTGCGCCACCCGCACAGCTGCTCAGACATTGCGTACGGATCGTATGATGTATGTTCTTCTCTGCGTCCAGGCGGGAGCGCTCCAAGGTGCCCTACATAGTCCGTCAGTGCCTGGAGGAGATAGAGAGGAGGGGCATGGAGGAGGTGGGCATCTACCGGGTGTCTGGAGTGGCCACCGACATACAGGCTCTGAAGGCTGCCTTCGACACCAGTGAGTCCCATGAGTTTAGCTTTCATCAGACACATTTACATTGAGGAAGACGCTTTTATCCAAAGCAACTTACAAAGAGTAACACATTTGTCGACACATTAACTGACCATCAGACACATTAACTGACAGACAGGGAACGGACATTTCCTTTTTCCCCTTTTTAGTACCATGACTTAAAGGGGAAGTTCCCTTTAAAACACTTCTGGGGCTTTTGTATGCACCGCAGGACGTTTTTAGATTGCTTGCTTCAATATTTAGATATTTGATAATACCCCCCTCCCACCTCCAATAGAAGCTCATTCAAACTCCATGCTAGACTCATTGCAAACACGCGTTTCTCATGACTGATATTGTCTTTCTGATGAATGTGTCGGCAGTCATTTACAGAGTAGTTATTTCATTTTAAATGTCTTACGTTAGAAACAAAGACCTATTTTTGTACACATGGTAGTACGGTTTACGTTTTTTTCTTCCTCTCGCGGCAAAATCAGGAAGCCAAGCAAAGCTGCCTGATTCTGCTTCCTGCATTTGTAAATGAAAGCAACAAAACAGTTGAGAAGCAGGGACGTGTGTGTTTACAATTCGCCTTACATGGAGTTTGATTTTGAATGGGCTTCTATTGGATGTTGTCAAATATCAAAAAATTGAAGCAAGCAACCTAAAAAATGTGTCTGGGTAGGTGTGAAAATGACCACAGAAGTGAAAGTCCCCATTTAAAGGTGCTGTGTGTACAAGTAGCGGGACACACTTGGCAGAAATTGTATATAATATTCAGTATTCAAAGTATGTTTTGATTAGTGTATATTTCCATGAAAATAAGAATTGTTGTGTTTTCGTTACCTTAGAGTGAGCCCTTTTATATTTACATTTTCTACAGTAGCCCAGAACAGACAAACCAAACACTGCTAGCATGCGAAGCAGCTAGTTAACGCTAGTAATAAAATGTGTGTGAATGTGGAACAAGTAACAATATTATTCACTATCTTACATATAAGCTATTACCTATAGTAACTAAATTCAATTTCTAACTATCTATGTGAAGGAACCTCACTTGATAGATTCTGGCTACTCAATGACATCATTGAAAGTAGCTGCTGGCACCTGAAGGCCACTGTAGTTCTCCTATATGCTTGGAAAGTGATGACGAGAGGGGTATTCAGTTGGTGGCTATCTGCAACCTTGCCGCTAGATGGCACTAAATCTTACACACTGCACCTTTAATCACATGAATGAATTCATGAATTATTCACTATTCACTATTCATGTTGTTTTCCTTTTATTGATATTTGCATAGAGAGGATGTTTGCTAATCGCTAAGCTAATGCTGTGTCCTTGTTTATCAGGTGATAATTTTGATGCCACGGCTGTTCTATTTCTGTAGGTTGCCAAAGTGTGACTTGTTCCCTTGGAATCAAATATTTAACAGCTTTCGTTTTGCATGTGGATTAACCGCATTGTGAAGGCACTTGCATAACCTTCAGCCGCGCGTGTGTGTGTGTGTGTGTGTGTGTGAGGACACGGTTTATGAAAGGGAGGAAAAGAAGCACATTAAATGCCTGTTTGCATCAAAGCGTAGAACTTGTGTATGCTCGCAGCTTCTTCTTCACTATTTGTGTGTATTGTATCCGAAAACAACGTGGCGCGTTTCCCCTCCTACAGACAACAAGGACGTGTCGGTGATGATGAGCGAGATGGACGTGAACGCCATCGCCGGGACCCTGAAGCTCTACTTCAGAGAGCTGCCCGAGCCTCTGTTCACAGACGACCTGTATCCTAACTTTGCAGGAGGCATCAGTAAGTCGCAGGACGTTGTATTCCTCAGAGGCTGCGCTAGGAGCGGGGCGTTGGTGGCTATCGCACCCCAATGTTTTATGAAGAGCCCCGGAGCTCAAAAAACAAATTCTAAATATTTTACAAAAATAAAAACATAGCCCTGGATGTATTCATCTGTCATTCCGATCATGCATTAAAAAACAATATGATATTGTAATTAAGTAAATAAGGTTTCAGAGTGCGTAAACAAGTATTTTCCCCATAAGTATGTTCCCAATCCTAGATTGGGATGCTAACGCCCCTTGTATGGTTGTGAAGAAGCCATTAGTCTATAAATCAATGACTTGATCAAAATGTTGCCAATAGACCCTTTTCACAGATCGTCAATAGCAGGGTAAAGTTACTTCCTGTTTAATGTTTAACATTAGGTTGGTTTTATTTATGTCTGTCGCAGCACCAGCATGGTCAATGTATATTCACTTGACTAGCTATAGCTATAATGGTGCACTGCCGTACCTAAATCGAACAAAGCCATACTTAATGTTATGCGCTACCATTTCAGTCATTTGTTATTTGTTTTTATGGACTGCGAGACAAATAAAATGGCTTCAAACTCTGAAGCCACTGCTGCCGGACAAATTAAAAAATGCAGTTTTCATGTACATTTCTTTTATTATTTGAAAAAAATGGAGGGATATTGGTTTCTGTTACATGTTTAGTGCCAAGATTGGGACTTCAGAGGGAGAAATATCCATTTCCCATTCCCATTTCGGACATTGCTTTGTCAAATTCTTTGTCAAAAGTGTTTCTTCTCCTTGTTATTGTTGTTGTTGTTCTTATTATTATTAGTGTTTCATATTAGTGTTTCACCGGGGGACTGTTGACATACACAGCTCACAGGAAGTAAGAGATCATAAATTGCATTTGCGTAGTAGGAGGGACCGGATGCTAACCAGTCACGCTCAGCATCCTGCCCAAGACTAATTGTGTTCTAGGATTTGTGCGCTTGTTAATGAGCCCTTGTGTCTGCATGCAGCCCTGTCTGATAGTGTTGCCAAAGAGAGCTGCATGCTCAACCTGCTGCTATCGCTGCCTGAACCCAACCTGGTCACCTTCCTCTTCCTCCTGGACCACCTCAAGAGGTACGACTGCCGTTCCACCGTCTCCGTTGATGTCCATAGATTTTTAAATTCTTGTTGCTAAATTGCTAAGCTAGGGGTGTAGGCCATAATAATGGCTTCCAATGTTAACAAACATATTCCGTGTTGTGGCACATTGGTTAGCACTGTCGCCTCACATCTAGGGCTGAGCAATATATGGATATTATGTCGATATTATGATATGAGACTAGATATTGTCTTTTTGGATGTCGTAATATCGTCATATGGCGTACGTGTTTTCCTGGTTTTAAAGACTGAATTACAGTAAAGTGATGTCTGTATGTGAACTTTCTAGCTTTCTGACTATTTGTGGTAAAGTTCTTAATAAAATTTGTTCTTAATACTTAAAGTATTTTTTTATCAAGAACTAAGTATTTAATTCACACAGGAGTATACAACAATAGGCATTAATTTAATTAATTATTAATATAATTACCAGAAAACATTATATTGTTACATTGTTATATTGTGATATATATCGTTATCGAGATATTAAACCTATATCGGGATAGAAGATTTTGGCCACATCATCCAGCCTTACTGAACAAGATCTCTCTCTCTATGTATGTGTAAATGTATGGGGTGATGTATACCTACAGAGTGGCAGAGAAGGAGTGTGTGAACAAGATGTCTCTCCACAACCTGGCCACAGTGTTCGGGCCAACCCTGTTGAGGCCGTCTGAAAAGGACAGCAAGATCCCCGCCAACCCCACTCAGCCAATCAGCATGGGAGACAGCTGGTCGCTGGAAGTGATGTCACAGGTGAGACATATGTAGCTCAGTCTCTTCTCACTTGTTTTTATGATGTTTATTATGCTGTGTTGATGTTCCAAATGTTCCATGGTTACATAAACATGATTAAATATTAATAATAAGAAAATAGATTTCCTGCAGAAAATGTTGTTGTGTAAAATGAGCTCATAGTTTAAGACATAGAAATGTGAACTCAAGTGAAACTATTTGAATATTTGAAGTTTGTCGTCTGAATCGAGTAAGCATAACAGTATAAACATAGAAACCATTTTGATAATGTCAAACAGTTTTTAAAATGGTTTCAGAGTTAAGCAAATAGCTAAACTAAAGTGATAATTTGAGTAGGCCTAGTATTATAATAAGTATTAGTATGATAAGTAATAGTATAAGCAAGATAATTAGCATTAGTATGATAAGTACCAGTAGTAGAATGAGTCATATTCATATGATACAGTATGTGATGTGTCTCCGTTGGGGCCCATAGTCAATTAAAGTGTCGTCGTCACAAACGGCCGACACTCAACAAGTAGGATTTCAATCGCTGAATTATTTGAACGCCTTCGAAACAAGAACCGCCGTAACAGTTTAAACTCTACATTGTGTTTCGATGTGAAATATTGACGTGTTTAGGCTCCACGGAGTCCGAATACTTTTG
>OMKP01022804.1:4103-16075 GCA_900302375.1 Bathygadus melanobranchus
ATGTTATGATTAAAAAAAACACAATTATCACAGCCCCCATCTGTGTTTATAGTAACCATGGCAACCTGGTGGGGACGGGCGCCATGTTTGTTTTTGATGTTGGGGGGACCAATCGTGCTATTTGGATTGATAACGCTGACCTATTCAGCCTATTCGGTTGCCCCCCCCGAGGGTTTAACTTGTCAAGCTAGCGTCCATCTGACGCCTGGTTCCATGCCTCAAAGTCCACCTGTCTCAGGTGTGTCCTTCCTGGGCGGAGGGCAAGGCCGAACCATTGATGAGCGCACGGCCGTAGCCTTCCTGTAACACCCGCAGTACATTCCACGCCAAATCACTTCAGCGGTTTACCTGTCGACGGCGATGGCGACCAGCGTGAACACCGATGCCGACACGGAGATGCCCTGCACCATGCCACTCATTTTACACACCAGGCTTCCAAAGGGCCACCCTGTCAGACAGAGACACATTCAGACACTGTAACATCTTACAATGCAGCTCAGGGTCTGTGCGTGTGTGTGTGTGTGTGTGTGTGCTTGTGCATGTGCGTATAATTGAGAGTGTGTGTGTGCTTGTGCATATATTCTGTATGTGTGTATATATATATATACACACACACACACTGACATTCATCAAAGATATCCGTACAGGAATGCATGGCTCATACGTCCCCGGGGATTAGAACCTGGAAGAACCGGGGAGTAGAACTTGGTTAGCTTGAGGGGGTGGGGAAATAAACCTGCCTTGGTTTCCATTGTGTGAAAAGTAATTTGACTATTTGACTGATGCCCAAATTACAGCTCTAAGCAGTCACAGTGACGGCTTCCACTGATTTCACTGGCAGTTAATGTTGAAGGTTAATTATTTGTTTCTAATTGGTCGCTGTGTTTAAATAGACCTGTAACACCTCAGCAACCAAGAAATAGTAGGGCGGCACTAGCTCAGAGGGTAGAGCAGTTGCTGGTTCGATCCATGGCTCCGCCTATCTAAATGTCGAGGTGTCCCTGAGCAAGACACCTAACCCTACCTCCTCCCGGTGAGTTGGCTGTTGCTGTGCATGGTTGACACCACAGTCTGTGTATGAATGTGGTAAATGGATTGAATTTATATAGCGTTTTTAACAAAAGCTCTTTACATTGCCTCACATTCACATTCATACACCGACGGCGGTGTAGCTGAGGAATAGAGATTAAAATTCAAGATGAATGAAATGTTTACCATTAAAACATAAGTAGAGGGAGATAAACAAAGTGAGTGTTTTATGAGCTTCACTCTGGCGAGAGGGGCGGTCAGTGGAAGAGAAAGACAGGCCTGTATGACACTTGGCCCAGATCGGTCAATGACCCTGGACTAAAGTGTGTAATCCAAAGATATGATACCTCCATTTCCATTTTTCAAAACATCCTCCTTGGAACGATCTTTCAAAAGTGTCTGTGCCAAATTTTGTTCCGAATTTTCCCCAGTCCCCCATGGCCCCGGTAGTCCAAACACAGGCTCCTCATCCCCAGTCCCCCATGGCCCCGGTAGTCCAAACACAGGCTCCTCATCCCCAGTCCCCCATGGCCCCGGTAGTCCAAACACAGGCTCCTCATCCCCAGTCCCCCATGGCCCCGGTAGTCCAAACACAGGCTCCTCATCCCCAGTCCCCCATGGCCCCGGTAGTCCAAACACAGGCTCCTCATCCCCAGTCCCCCATTGCCCCGGTAGTCCAAACACAGGCTCCTCATCCCCAGTCCCCCATTGCCCCGGTAGTCCAAACACAGTGCCTTGTTGATCCCCGGAGCCCCTGCTGCTGCTCTCTCCAGATACTAGTTCTTCTACATGAATGCTAGCTTTAGCATTAGCTGTTGTAGCCACTGCAGTGGCCGGTTCCTCGGCTGGTTCGGCTTCAGCAATGTTGTTGTTTTCATCCTCATGTCCTCGGTAATGTTATTATTGGTAGCATTCATTTGAATTTTCTTTGAAATATTGACATTACTTGAAGAAAATCTGATATTCTTTTTCGCCGACTGCAAGTCTTCAGCGAGGAGTTTTCAGTTAGCTGAAGCACAAAATGAGATTGATCAGGAAGGACTCATAGATGCGAGTGAACACATGTTATGCGAGTTTATCATGAACACCCCAGCTTCAAGTCATATGGGTGGCATCTGGGAAAGACAAATTCGCACCATCACAAGCGTCTTGACAACTATTTTAGAACAGTCAGCCAGACAACTTGACTGCTCCTCTCTACAGACTTTTCTGTATGAAGTTATGGTGGTGAATAACAGACCTCGGATGACTGATCATCTGAAAGATTAATCCAGTCCAGAGCCCTTGACCCCAAACCACATCCTGATCATGAAGTCTAGGATAATCTTCATTAGTGAAGTTCAACTCTTAGCCTACAACTTCTGGACACGATGGAAGGAGTATTTCAGAACCTCCAACAGAAACAGAAATGGACTAAAGGCTGCAGGAAACAAAGGTCAATGATGTCTCTGAGAAAGGTGGTCGAGGTGTACTCAGGGAAAGATGCCACAATTAGTTGCTGATCAGCGACTCTCTGGAAGAGAAAGGAAAAAGCTATCTCCAAGCCTGTCCAACTGGAGAGGCCCATTCTGAAGTCACTTTATTGGAGACAGACTGAAGACAATCTTGTGCTCTCTCTCTTTGCCATTCTGGCTGTTGGTCTAGTGAATGTTTTTAAATGTGCATATTTTAATATGGTATGTTTGCCTTTATGGTTTTTTCATTCGTTTGTTCGTTCTAAGAAATCACTAGTGTGACTCGGTGACTTGGTGGAAGTGTAACTGCCATTGGGTTTTCTGTTTAGTTTCTGCCCCTTTTGCCTGCCTGTTGCTCTGCTCCTTAAGCTGCGTTTCATTAGTAGTTCCACCTTCCCTTATTCACTTCCCTTCAGCCCTTGGTATTACTTAACAGCATACGTCGCACAAAGGCAACTTGGGAGAGCAGAGGGAGTGTGGGTGGGGGAGGAGCGGGGGACTAAAATGGAATGCACCTGCCCTCGTACATTTTCAGCCCAAACTATTATGGAACAACTGCCAGTTGAAGGATTAGCGCTATACTGCTTTTTAGAAATACCTGCACTCGTTTCAATGAGGCGAAGGAGTCTTCTGTGGATATTTTGAAAACGTTGGCTCTAGTAATTAGCTGCATCCGTTTTTGATTTCAACATTTTTTAGATTTACATACATAGCTGCCACCTAACCTGGATTTATTTTCTTGAACCAAATGCATAATTGCAATGCATTGTGGGTTATATACACCTCTGGAGTGACCATTGTTGTCGACTCGCTCCCTCAGCCTTCCGAGGGTCCATCTCACCACGTTCACTTTAGAACAAGACTTATGACGATGGCAAGGATTCCCCCGAGGTCAAGTGCAGGGCATGCTGAGTGACTAATGAAACGCAGCCTTCGTTTCGATTCTTACCAGTACCTTATGTATAAGTCGTATTAGAGCAGAAATTCAAAGAACACAAAATGAGCCCTGTTAGCCATAGGCTAGGTATTTTCGCTTTGTATTTTCTCTTAGCTTTCTCGTCTTAACAACATATTTATATTTAATAGCACTGAGATTGTGTAGTGCTAACTTTATGATAATGTTTTCCTCTCTTTATTTTTTGTTAATGTATGGACGAAGTGAATGTTTCAAGATAACAAGGTTTTGTATGTGCAACATAGCTTGTGTTTTAAGTTAAAGGAGCTATATGTAACACACTAAATCATAAAACGACCATATGTCATCAGAGATTATTAAGGAAACATGCCGAGTCGAAATAATGGCTTCTCCGACAACAATTCTACAGCCAGTATGATCTCCTGTTCTGTTTTTGTTTCGGCCTCTATGATTCACTATTACCTGAATTGACTCCACCCACTTCGACACCCCATGTTGCCAGATATTAAACAAATGGCACACAAATACAGTGTGCTGTAGCCATGAAAGCAAGCAAATCAACTGGATCAATTGAGATTATATTAGAGTCTAACCGACCTAAAGCTCCTCGTCCTCTTTAATGCCCAGAAGGATTTCAAGACAGACGCCAAGTTGGCTAATATTCTCTTCAGTTAACATTAGCGTATTGACCGTAAACTTAGCCAGCCATGCATCTAGCTAACATTGACAGAGTTATAAAAAGCTTACAGCGTAGGACTCGTCGCCGCTTGTCAAAATAGAATAACTGTGCTCGTCCACAAATATAATGTTGCGCTCGTCTTGCGTCCGTGTTTGCTCAGTGTCCTCAACCTGGCAACACGCATGAGCTTTGCGTCTAGGGAGGAGGGGGCGGAGACAACTGTTCAATTCTACATTGTGAATTTGGACAGCAGTACCCCTTTTAAATGCTTGGTGTCAGCTTACATTTAAGTATTCCATTGATAATATGTGTTAGCAATTGACATCCACTGGCCCTGGGGTGGAGACCTAGAGGAGAAAAGATGGATATATTTTCTTGTAATTAAAATAATGCCTCAAGGATAGAGACGTTATTTATTATGCATAAATAACTTTTCCACAGCATGTAAGAACAAGTCGTTGTGTTGACAGACATGAGCAAAATGAACGTATATCACACCTCCAGACATTATTCACACATACATGATCCCATGCCATTATTGTCAGAGAGCTATTTATATTCACAACTTAGTTTGCTGGCCTGTACTTTATAAAACGTTCCCAACATCGTTCCAGTGTCAATGGTTTTTCATTCAACAAACGCCACAACACGCTCATGTAACCCCTATCTGCCTATACAAGTTTCGTACTGTATGTCTGTTATGTTACATGGCTATATGGGGCATCAAAATATGTTAGAGTTACACCTGTGAGTCACCCCCTTGCCCAAGGGAACCGAGGTGTAGACACGGACAGGGTAACGGAGCTCTTTTTCAACTGAGTTCTATATCAATTTTATTGTAGTGTATGCGGTAAACATGTCACACCAAAACAAAGTACGAAAAGGCAGGCATGGGCGACACTCCTGTGGCAGGAGCAAACACAATGTGACTTTTTCAGATTGTATACACGGGAGATTTATGTGCTAGCATAAGACGGCCCGCTGTTGAGTCTGTCTCCCCTATCTGACCGTATACCTCGCTGTTGATTGGCATCTGGGATTCACACTGCGAGCAGGGATGAAGATGGTGGCGCGTGAACATCAGAATCTATTCCCCGGCGGAGCCAGATAAGCAACCCTGAGAGAAGGACATGGAGGTTTCACCTGTGATGATGTTGTCGAGTAGCGTCGTGGGCATACAGAAGATCCCCACCAGCAGGTCGCTCACAGCCAGGTTGAGGATGAACAGGTTGGTGACCGTGCGCATGCTCTTGCTCCTGAGCACGATGAAACACACCACACCGTTGCCCACCATGCACACCAGGAAGATCAGCAGGTAGGACGCCACGAAGATGGCCGCGATGGACGACTGATGCAGGTAATATCCGACGTACGTGATGTTATTCCGGGGTCTGAAAGAGTTCTCCTCTTCCGACAACGATGACGCCGAACTGTTGGGAAGTGTCCAGTTGTCGTACATCTGAGTGACGTTGCTCTCTATTTCCTCGTTCATTTTACACCTGAGAAGAAAATGGTAAATAAATGGTCTGTTCGCTTAAAAGCAACTGAAGGGTTTGGCTAGCACTTTGTATTGTTCACCTTTTACAATACGGAATCCAGACATGATCATGTATAACTTTAACCCAAGAATCTTAATTTGGTTAACGTAGGCCTATGTAAATAGTACTAGGTAACTTTATACAATACTCTAAACTTTAAACATCAATGGCTGGATGAATCTAAAATATACATTGAAGTACTCGTGTGGATTTCTCCCCCAAGAGCACTAGGCTAGCAGAGTCTCAGCGAGGCAGAAAGGGCCATTCAGAACAATTTAATTACAGCAAATAGTTTATTTGCTGAAAGCTACACCATGGATATGAGAAAACCCAAGGCAAAATGAACTTCAAAGTGAATTTCAATAAGAGTGAAATAAAGAGGTAAAATAAACGAAAAGACATTAGCGTCAATGAAAAGACAATAATGGTTGCGAGGTAGACAATCCCTGTCCCTAATGTTATGCTGTGATCTCATACAGGGGTGGCCCATGTGTCGACGTGTCGACATGACATTATAGTGAAAACACTCATTTCTGTCCAAGAGAGTGTAGTCGATAGACAGTGAAGATCACATATCCTTACATATGTGTGTGTAGTATTAAAATAACACAAATCTATTTATATTTTAATTCAATTGTCATAGTCTCCATCAACCGCATTTTCCCCCTATTCAATCGCCATTTAAGAGGTAGTGATGACAAAAGAGCTATGCCTATTTCAATCATTTAACAGTTCAAACATCAAATAATTAGACGTATTGTATATGGCTACTAGTTTCATTTACATTGATGTAGTTATGTATATATTTATTTATTCGTCTATATATTTTTTTATACATTTGACATCTTTAGATAGCCCGAAACTCTTGTTTTTGTCAACATTGGGGGTTGTCTTTGTTATTATCTGTCATTTGAAAGTAAACACCGTAAGCGCAAGATGTGATTTCAAACCACGACGCCGAAATGACTGCGTTCATTAATAGGTGTCTGGCGGTGGGGATGTCCGCGCGTAAAGACACGTACGCGTCTGGACGGCTGTATAGTGGAAGGAGTCTATTACGATGTGCGACTCACATACAGCATGTGACTGGGTTATAAGGGCTGTAGATACGGCGAACAAGCATTGTTCATGTCTGAGGTATAGAGGCCAAAAAAAACATCTTGACATTTAAGAAATGCCATGTGGTTATAATTCATTCGGATAATTCCCGTTATTTTTCAGAAGCGTGTCCCTATAGGCCTACGTGCAGTGATCTTGATGAAATGTGTAGCACTTTCTAATCTCTCTTATTGGCTGTCTATTCATGTTGCTAATTAAAAACGTTGCAGTGTGGCAGACCGAGCAGAGATCACGCATGAGCAGCTTGACTCAAAGACGTTTTGTGTTCCAGTGTGGAGATTGTGTTGCGCACACAGTGAAACTTAGTGTTGACAAGAGTGAGTTACAGTAACAGGTGAAGACACGAGAAAAATAAGAAAAACGCAAGTTTTAAGCGTATTCTATTTGGTTATTGAAATATGTCCAAAAGAAAACCTAAAGTTTTCACAACAAGGCGAAACTCATAACTAATAACGGCGCAAAAGACAACCGCAGCTATATAGTAGTGCTTGCCCATATAATTTCACAAGTACAGGTAGGCTTATATTGTTTCTTACCTCGTTTTAAGTTCAAACGCAAAAAATAAGTATTTTTGTCGCTCCAAAGAACCTGCCTCTAAATGAAGGCAATGAAAAAAACAAACGAAAGATGGCTAAAGAGATGGTGATGCTCAACGACACCTCATGCTGTATTAGTCCGGTTTCCTGAGCGTCTTTGGGAGCCGCTGCTTCTTCTTCTTTTCAACACGGGCTGCGCCGCAGCATGTTGGCATCCACTCACTCCGAGCGCAAGTGGCGGACAGGAGACCGAGGCACCCTATTTGATGCTCTGACGTCACTAACGAGGGGTGGGACGGATGAACAGCCTCTAATGATTAGATTTATTTTATTCCAGCTGGGCTCTCGGGTAGACTATGAGAATTCGCTATTAAAATGTATTTTCGTCCCATGTCACGTTGCGTCGCCGTGTTTATTATGAGCGCAGATGGTGTTTATAACGGCCTACTGTGTGTGTCTCTCTCAACGTAGCCTATATATTGACGCGCCAACAACTGGCCACAGGAGTGGGGAACAGGAGTCATTCATTACTACTACGGCACTTTGAGTAGCCTACACTTTCATTTTAGCAGGTTAATAACCTACCTAATGAACGGACGCCCCATGCCTCACCGATTAGTCCAATGATTAATCATTTCTATTGCAGTGAAACAGAACGTGGATAGATTGCCTCGAAATCAATATTTATTTTTATATATTTTTATTATCTATCAGGTCAATAATTGTCCATTCATGAGGATATGACTTACTGGCCGATGGCTGATAGTTACTGGGCTTCTCCCCAGTTACTATCAGCCAAATGGTTTGAACACACCATGAAAGCCATATGGCTCTGGCCTAGCCATGAGTTATGTAAAATGGTAAATGGATTTGAAGTTATGTGCACTGAACTGTAGATGTTAAACTAAATGCCTATGGTGGGCTGTCGTTGCTTTTTACAATGTGAACCAAGCGTCATTGTTCTCCCCATAATTATCAGTTCAGCTCCAAACTTGACCTCCCGAGCAACCAAAACACAGCTGAGGACACACCTGCGCTGTCGCCTCTGTTCTAATGTGCCTGTCATAGCTGTGATAAGTAGTGCACAATGAATTCTGTGTATGCCACACTGAAACGTTCGCCTCCAGCTGCTTGTTTTGTGCTCTATTTAGAATCGTAATCTAAAGACATTATATCTGGTGTGTTGCATAACATCCTAAGCTCTGATGTCAACAGGCGGACAGGGCCTGAACAAAAAATGAAAAGAACGACTCACACAGTTGTGAATTGACGACCGTGTGAGGTTTGGGGAGGGCATTGTCCTCGTCAAAAGCGAAGCAACCTTTGTCGTCTCCCGGGTGACGCGTCCTGTGTGTCCGATGCTGATCCAAAAAGTAGCGCAGAGGAGGAGCCTAACTGTCACAGAGGATACAGGTCAAACACGAGCTTCCACTGCTCCTGTCGGTTGATTACTTTGTTTTACACATGAAGCCATTATCACTATCCTGTTTTTATCTTGTTTTTTTATTGTATTTATTTTGTATGAGCGCAGTGTACGTTCAAAACGCTAAAAACCGTTCGGAACGGGCCGATAGAGTGGCCTCCTGTCGATTGGATGAACGGCTGTAGACATACACACACATACACACACATACACACATACATACGTACATACACATACATACATACGTATGTACATACATACATACATACATACATATACACACCTACATATATGTAAATACATACATACATATACACACACACACCTACATATATATGTACATACATACACACACATACATACATACACACACATGCGCACACACATACAGTGTATATATATACATTCACAGACACACATGCACATACACACAAACACGCATGCATACACACACACACACACACACACACACACACACAAACAAACAAACAGTCACACACATACACAGAGAGCGCAGAATTCCCAGCAGCAGTGCAACACACGCCAGTCCTCTCCTGGGACGGTGGTCTCTTTGCAGAGGTTCACAGACGATAGGCAGGGAAAGGCGCCACGCTGCTCCTTCATACGGTAACCTGGGGTCAGCTCTCAGTGATGTCAGACACCATCTAGGTCAATCCATGCACTGAAGAAACACTTAGTGTCACAAAACAAGATTACAATGGGGATTTATTACTACTGATACTAGTCATCCTTGGGCAGACAATAGCCCGTTGTTTGCATCCCAAATAAGTTTTAAATTCCAAGGTGATTGTGGTGGCATGGTTGTTGTCTTTAAAAGGGACTGCATTCACATAGACATCTCGTCGCACACACACACACACACACACCGTTGTACAACAGACGAGGAAGGCCAGCCATACAAGCCGCCAGCGGACACTCTGAGAGCCATTAGAGGTTAAGTGTCTTCCTCCACCACACCGTGACGCCATTTGGACCGAGGGCCGGGGCAGGGTGGCGCTGGAATCACCAGTCGTTGGCCACTGCACCTCCGGAGGGCCCTGTAAGTGGACCTCCTACATCTTACTTACGTCTTATTAGAACTCGTCATCATCATCATCTGCCGACCGCAGTCGAGATAAGAGCCAGCAGATCTTCCACTCGAGGATCGAGTCCAGCGTGCATTAGAACTAATGGCATCTGCAGGACGTTTTTACGCTCTGTTCCTATTGGTCCAAGCTGGACTGGGGTACAAATCTCTGAGAGACAGTTGGCTTTAAATGTCAGGAGCGAGTGTTTTAAAAGGGGCCACAGCGACCTCCTCAAGACAAGGCTGTCTACTCCCCAGCTCATAGCACATGTGACGCAGGGTATTCTGACAGGGAAGTCACCAGCTGGTTGTTTGGCATATTGCCATGGGTGGATAGGGAGGAAATGATTCAACCATTAAATGTGCATCTGTAACGTGTATTCAATGCAAGTCTTGGCATTTGCTGCTTTATATGCGCTGAATGGTTTAGCTGGAAAGCTATTCTGAGATAAGGAGATATGACAGGAAATGCCGATTTAATAAGCAATTCACGGCTCTTTTTTCAAGTCACAGTTTTAAAACCTGAATGGCAAATCACAGTAAAAAAAACAGTAAATCGAATAGGAATTAATTGAAACCAATCCATTTTTTTGTGTAATTAATATATGAATTATAAACAAAGACAAAATCGAAAGACGTCATTGAGGTCAGTTTCCAATCCTCTGTGGTGATTTTATGGTGAGGCCAGTTCTCAAATGAGGTTTTCTCAGGGTTAGGGTGACTTCAACATTACATTCAAAGTCGTTTTTCTCTAAATATCCGCCCATCTACTCATTCCAACTACTTATTTGCTTCTTCGGACTGACTCGGATTAAAGCTAAATCTAAAACTAATGAATAAAAGATCAATCTATTGGGTAAAGGACACAGCGCTGAATCACCTCTATCGATGATTGATTCCGACTCCAGGCCACATAATGTGGGTCAGTTGCAGGGATGGTGCATATAGTGTTATATTGTAATATGACTCATATCCTGTACCTACTGCCTCACGTAAGAAGTCATATTTAACAGCAACTATAGCTTTATAGAAGATAGTTTTTTTTATCTACCGCTGTATGATGACGGCCAGCGTGCTAACCTATTAGAAGCTAATTTAGCGCTGTTATGTGTCAGGTCAGTCCAAGGGTGGGGGGTGTACTCACCGAAGAATCAACTCTGAACATGGGCTGGATGGGCGACGCCACCTTGGAGTTCCCTCATCCCGTGTTTGTTCCTTTCACACCGACGGCGAAGTTGCGACATTCCCACAATGAAAAGTCTGTGTAAAAGGGGCTCTAGTCACCCCTCACTCCGTTATCTCTGTTATCTCTATATTCTGCTCCACCCTGACGGCGATGTCCAACGCAGCAGTGCTGATTTGACTGAGCCCAACCCAAGGATTTCATTTCAAATCATTTGAGAAGTAAACAGCTATTAAGACAACTACAAAGTAAGACATAGATGTTCACATAGCATCTTTATTATTAGGGCAATGAAACATGGCCTCGTATCAAAGAGGCATGCGTCACGCATCAATCATGAAACCTTAGTGAAATCCTTGAAAGTACACATATGTGTAGCCTGCTTTACCGAGAGACCACTTCTGAATGAAGGCTGACATGTATATTATATCATATCTCACACACACGAGCATGAGGCCGAACGAAAATTACAGAAATAGTCCTGCAGTCAGCTGGTGATGGAACCCAGCACATCTGGACACTTTTCAGAGCTGTACTTTTACTTTTTAAAACATTTTCTTTAGCCTTTCACTTAGCTACATTCGCCAATTATACTGTATATTGACCGAAATGAGCTGTCATGTGTGTGAGCGGTTTATGTAACTCAAATCCAGTTTAATTATAACAAAAAAAGAGGGAAGCGAAGATTATATATATATATATATATATATATATATATATAATCTTTTAAGTCTAAAGCTACTTTTAAAATACATGACACATGGGCTGGTCTCCTGCAAAAAAATACAAATAAATAAAACATGGTATGAATAACAACAATGCTGATTGGACTAGTACGAACAATAATACTGAGGAGAAGGGCCAAGGCACATTTATTCATCACATTTATTCAATGCAATCCATTCATATAACGCCCTTCAAAATCAAAGAAATTTGGAGCGATTTGCATCGGCAATGCATAAGCTCCTTTTAAAGACATTCGAAGACTAAGCAGATGAAGCCAGCTAT
>OMKP01022827.1:25230-36411 GCA_900302375.1 Bathygadus melanobranchus
TAAAGATGGAAATCAGTCTGTTGAGAAAAGGTAAGGATTTATCAGAGATTATAAAAATACAGCATCTATCAAACATCCATAAAACCTGGTTCTTGTTTTTCTAGAAGAGTCCAGGAGAGGACTCCTCTGGACCTAGCTGTGTCTCCATTAGGAATGCTAATTTAGACTTTTTACACTGACTCCCACAGTGAAAAATATTCTATACTACAGACAGTTAATACGGTCAATAACATTTCAGAGAGGCTTAATAACAACAACATAAGGCTACTGTTTCAAAATCAAAGAATACATTTATTAATCACAGCAAAAAAACTAAACAAAAAAACAAAACCACGAAATCAGCAGGGGGACACAGGCAACGTTTTTCTGCTTCATACACCCCTTCAAGAATCCTAACTATAATCAAGATGCAATCCAACTCAGTGAAGAGAAGTTCAAGTGGCGACGTAAACCTCGGTGATTTGAGTGCAGCGCCGCCACGCATGGATGGCCACAGCAGGAATAGACACACAGGTGTGTCTATTAGCTCCCCCGTAATTCGAACCCTGGTGACAGATACTGACATGACTGCTCCTCACGACCTGATCTCCCAAATAGCCCGCTCTGCGCCATCCACTGACCAGAAACAGGTGACGTTGAAGAAATGTATTTGTAATTTATTTGCCGGTTTGTAAATTATTCTATTTTTGGAGGTTGAGATTTTCCTTTGGCGGTCTGTGAAATCATTTTGGTGGCCGCGAAAAATCTTTCCAGGTAGAAATAATTATATTCCCCCAATGTCAGAATATGGCATTCTTGATGATTTGTATCGGAACCAACTGGAGCCAAATATAATACAACATATATACCGCATTGACACACCAGATGGTTTACATAAAACAAGTGATTCATGTAAACCATCTTGGTTTATGTAAATCATAATCATGTCAGTTCTGTACGACAGCAACAGAGGAAACAAAAGTTAACATTTATATCAAGCACCCCAACTACAAAATAAATGAAAACTCCAAAAGACACATTTTCCAATTTAATTTAATATTGTATTATCAACAAAACTATGAATTCTCATCAGAAGAACAGGAAATGTTAGGGCTGTGTGTGTGTGTGTGTGTGTGTGTAAGTGAGAGAGAGAACGAGAGAGAGTGTGTGTGTTGCACAAATGTGTATATTACAATAGACATTGGGGCAATATTTATAATATATTCTTTGTAATATTCTAATATTCTTTGTATTTAAATGGTTTATATTTTTGTGGCAAAATGTAAAAAAAATCCTCACATATTTAATTGTTTTAAATTATCTATATTGCTTTCAAAAGCAATGCGCTTTACACTAAACTAACACTATATGGAATATTAATTTTTTCTATCATTAGTAAGCACTATGTAGTTTGTTATATCGCTACTTTGACTGACACATTTAAATATTCTACAGTCCAATACCAAATGCGACCTCAGTCTGTTAGCACTCAAGGTCAGTTTTATCATAAACTTGAGAATATAAATAGAAACTGTATACACAAACAACCATACATATCTATGAAGAATATGGAAGCAACTAATTCAATATGCATATATTTAACAGTATGGTGTTCATTGTTTTGTAAAAATTGTAATTTAACAGGAATGTTTGAAACAATAAATACCACTCTTCCACAATATCACTTCATATAAGAAAAAGGCTGAAATTAATGCAATTTCAGGAACAAAACTATCACATGGTTATGAAATAGTAATATTATTAGACACATCTGCTGGGAAAAATTCTCTGAAATCAGTACCCCTCCTCAGTATAATAATAATAACAATAATAATAATAATAATAACAATAATAATATGTAACTGTGTGTGTGTGTGTGTGCATGAACGTGTGTGTGTGCGCGTGCACGCATGTCTGCGTGTGCATGCATGCCTGTGTGTGTATGTGTGCGTGTGTATGTGTGTGTATGCGCATGCACGCATGTGTGTGTGCGTGTGTGTGTGTGTGCATGTGCATGCGCATGCATGCATGCGTGCGTGTGTGTGTGCGCATGTGCATGCGTGCGCTCGCGTGTGTGTGTGTGTGTGCATATGCAGCAGCAGCAGATGCTACTACATGTTGGATTCACTATGCAGACGCTTGTCGTTGTCAAAATCACTATCCTGAGATATGAGCTTGTATGGTTTCTTGCGCTCCTTCTCCTCCACCACAGAGTTCCCCATCTCCACGTCCTTGCTCCGCAGCTCGTGTCGGGAGAGAAACTCCACTATGCCCGCTCCGATGGAATCGCCCAGAACATTGGTGGTGGTACGCAGGCGATCGCTACAGCGGAGAGAGGCGACATGTAAAGATTATAAAGAGATCTTTGTTCTTGCGCTGGTAACAGTAGTCAGCCCATTCCCGTTAAAGCAGAGACAGTTCTCTTTCTATTACCCCAATTAGCTGAGTAATTTCTGGGAAGGGTATTCTAATTGAAATGATTAATTTGGGAGACCTAATTATGTTTCTATGTTAATACTCATCGCAAAAATATGAAATGCAAAGGGGGGAGATGTAGAACATGACTCCAGAGACAGAAGGCAATTGTGTCACTAGGTGGTAGTAGAAAATGACTTAGTTTGACCTTAAAAAAAGAGAAAACTGATTGACATACTAATCCCAAATTTTCCATGACAGTCGCATGCATAGTAGATAGACACATGTGCATGTATGTTCTGGCTATGTATTGCCATACTCATTTCCAAATGATCAAACCATTTGTCGGTTTGCTGGAATTGTTCGGTTACTCACAGGAACCAATCAACCGCAATTATCAGGGTGATGTCATCGGTAGGAAGTCCGACAGAAGTCAACACAATCACCATGGTTACCAGGCCTGCCTGAGGAATTCCAGCAGCTCCAATGCTGGCTGCAGTCGCTGTAATACTGTGTCGTACAATAAACACACACACACACACGCACACACACATCAGGGGTCACCCAGTGTAGGCTATGTATTTACGGCCATATTATGCAGATATGTAGATATAGAAGAAAAATTTTATGTACCTTATCGTGATGATCTGACCGAAGTTCATTTCCATATTGTTCACCTGTGCTATGAATATGGCTGCCAGCGCTTCATACAATGCCGTTCCGTCCATGTTGATGGTCGCCCCGACGGGCAACACGAAGCGAGTGACGCGTTTATCGATCTTGTTGTTCTCCTCCAGACATCTGAAGGTGACCGGCAGGGTTGCCGAGCTGCAGCGAGGTGCGAGAGTTAAACCGGCGCCGTCTCACGTTTACAACGCAAACAAGCTGTCCCCGTTGCTTCCGATTTCACAAGTTTAAGAATAGTTAGAAGAATAGTTAGATAGTTAAAAGAATCAACATTTTTGAAAGTCGGTTAGGTCTGTGGAAACGAAGTTGGGCCTCCAGAGTCTGCGTGAGAAACGAGTCATCACAGCGCATGTCGAATTGGACAAAGCTGTTCGAAAGGGGTTGTTGTTCATAGCTCCAGAGTGGAGCAAGTCCTACGGGTTACAATCTCACCTGGAGGACGTTCCCAGGGCCGTCACGAGAGCCTGCAGCAGGCCAGCGATGAAAATGAAGGGGTTCTGCCTGGTGATCACAAAGTAGAGCATGGGGAGGATGAGGACAGCGTGGATCATCAGGCCGATGATCACCGTGATGGTGTACATGCCCAGCTGGCCGCCCATCTGCGTGATGTCGTCCATCTCCACGATCTTCCCCGCAATCAGGAACAGGATGCCTACGGGAGCGTACCTAAAAAAAACAACCCAAAAAACAGAACGGGTTGTTTCTTGAAACGTCGATTGGTCCTGCTCCTTTCAAAATAAAATGCTTGCCCTGGATCTTTTATGTTTGCAGCATGAGCCATAAAAGTCCAAAACAAATTAAAGTCCCATGGGGAAATGCAATTAAATCCAATTCCATTCCAATCCATTCAATTCAATTCTATATTACTTAAATAAAGAAAACGTTATTAAAACTTAAACTTTATTACTTTATTGTCCCATGGGGAGGTTTGTCTTGGACTTTAATGGCTAATGCTGGAATTAAAATACATCAGAGAACAACCCTCATGGACAAAAATACAACAGAATTGAATTGAATTGAATTGAACTGAATCGAATTGATTCAACTCAATTCAATGCCAACCCTTACCACATGATAATAGCGACGAGCTTCATGATGGCGTCGTTGAGACTGTCGAAGAAGTCCCGCAGCAGCTGGCCCTGCTCCTTCATGCTGCCGATGATGAGGCCGAAGCACATGGAGAAGACCACCAGGCCCAGCGCGTTCACCCCGTTCACATGGCCCGACACGGGGATCACCTCCTCCCGCGTCAACTCCAGCACCTCCACCTCCTCCTGGGTGCCGTTGGCGGCTGCAGCGGTGGCGTTGAAGGTGTCGTTCACCGTCACGGTCACCGTCGTGTGGACCGTCCGCATGCCGTATTTGGTTTTGAACTGTTGGGTGGGGGGTGGCAGTCAAGGTTAAAGGTGCTGCAGGTAAGATTGCTGCTGCCACCTTCCCCACGCCATTGAGAAGTGTTGCTTTCACCCACCTGTGATTGACAGGCGGAGGTGGATTCCCTGAACCAGAGAACGCTTCTGTTATCTGTCATCCGTTCTAATCACACTGCATATCATGAATTGGATGATGGTCTGAGTGTGTGTTAAATGCTGGCTCAGCCATGGGCCTGGGGACTGTTGAGATGTTATTAACCCTGTTATTTTAATCCTTGGTGTACTCCTACCTTCAACAGGCTCCCCCACGGATTCCACACATAATCTGTGGCTCTGCAACCTACAACTGTTCAGTCCTACACTGCACTGTTTTTGTTTTCAACTAGGCAAGCAGAGCCCTTTGTATGAATATTGAACTTAATCGGACTTGACCGGTAGGTTTGTGTGGACAATACTGTCATTATTTGTAATTTATGTTCAGTTAATTCACTTTTCTGTTCATTTCATCTTGACAGTAATGCTGTTTTATAAGGCCATGTGGGTATTTGGTTGTGCTTGACATCGAAATCAACAAATCAAATCACTTGCTTGTTGTATACATTGTGTTTCATTGTTGTCAGCCTCACCTGTAAGTCACTTGGGATAAAAGCATCTGCTAACTGTAAATGTACACTCACCTGTTGTGTGCAGGCTTGGACCAAGTTTGGCGGAAACATATTTCTGAAAGGAGACATGTGATTCAACTGAGGCATAGATCAATACCAGATAACTTCTCTGTAACATCTGCTGTAAAATATGCCATGAAAGCTTTTGGCTACCTGATCAGATCTAGGAAGGCGTCGGCAGGGCTAACTTGCTCTATCTTCTGCTGCTTTCCAAACTCAGCCTTCGATCCTTTCCCCGGGTGGATGATGAGGACGATGATGATGCCGATGAACACGGCGATGAAGGTGGTGGTCATGTAGTATATCACCGCTCTCATGCCCATCTTCCCCGATGCCTTGCTGTCCAAAGCAGCCATTCCTGGTGAAGACATCAGAATCTGTTTATTTGCCAAGTAGGTAACACACAAAGAATCAACATAAGAGGAATTGTACACACAGTAGTAGTAGACATGACTTCCAGATATGATCATCATAATGTGAAGTAGTAACAGTAGTGTAGTAGCAGCAGTAGTAGTAGTAGTAGTAGTAGTAGCAGTAGTAGCAGTAACAGTAATAGCAGTATTGATAGTAGTAGTAGTAGTAGTAGTAGTAGTAGTAGTAGTAGCAGCAATAGTAGTAGTAGTATACACAATGCAGGTACTATTTTAAGTGCCAGGACGTACAAACAGTGCTAGGGGGTGGGATTCAAGCCCTGGTTGGGTAAGTGAGAGTGGGTTAGGGATGAGAGGTGGTGGGTAAGGAGGGAGTCCAGGTGAACTCTGAATAGGTGATCGTCTAATGTGCAATGAATACATATGTTCCCTAAAGAAAGTTTTAATTATAATGATGTTAACTCATCCCTAATACCAACTGAGCACGAAAGACAGCGATATGAGCTCCTGTGCCATCAGACTTTAGATGACAATAACCTAAAGTCTGATTTGTGAGACCAGGTGAGCCCTGACCTAGCCCGCGGTAGGCCTGTGATCGCAGGCGGTAACGAGAGGCCCACCTGTGACCAGACTGGAGACCAGTAAAGGCAGAACAAGCATCTGCAGCATCCTCATCAGGAGCTCGCCGGGGAAGGAGAAGTACTTCACCTCTCTGTAGGTCATCTTGTAGGGACGCAACGCAAAGCCCAGCACGATGCCTGCAAATAGAATCGTTATTTTACACATGCACACGTGTGCATACACACACACACATTCACGCACCCATGCACGCACGCACATAGACACTGCACATAGATACTACAATACACAGTGGATAGTACAATATAGAGCCGACAATATAGAGTATATTACTTCGCTTAGTTTGGTTTATTTAATTAACACAAGATAAAAACGTGACATCCCAATACACCATCGTCAAGCATAACACATTAAAGCCGTGGACTCATTTCCATTGCGGTCCGCTGCTGTTAAACTTGAGAGCAGCCATATAGCACAACAATGATTTGTTGAGACGCGTAGGCCTATTGTTCGACGAGAGGGAGACGCAGCCTACCTACTACCACTGCCCCGACGGTGAAGAGCACAAAGGCGTTCTTCTTTAGAAACGCCTGGACGTCTTCTTTGGAGATCTCTTCCACTTTCCTCTTGGCCTTCATGGCGCGTATATGGATGCTCTCCCTGAAGCGCTGCATCTTGCTGTGGAGGAAGCCAACATGGATGTGTTCCGCCGTTGATTGGCGATAGGGGTCATAATGATCACTGATAACGAGTGACTAGGCATCGAGAGCTGTCCATGTGTTTTCTTTAGAAATGAGAGAGAGGAGCTAACCAAGTTGCAACTAACTACTCTAGTAATACTTTGTTAGAAAAAACTATATATATATATATACCGGTATATATATATATATGTATTAACATGAAACTCTAATCCAATTCTATTTCAAGTGATTATGTATGGTAAAAACCCAAACTTAATTGTTAAAGGCTAAACAATATTCAATAATGAATATAAAATATGATAAGATTCCTTTTAAATGTAACCAAACTATACAACAATCAGGAATACAAATGATAATATAACATTTTATATATATACATTTTCTTTTCTTTTAAATACTGACAAGAAAAATATATTAAAATTGCATTATTTAACACAACCGGTGCAAAATGTCTATTAATAAAACAAAAACGTACCTTTTGCTTCAATTTGATGTTATGTGCAGATGTACGTCAAATGTCCTCAGCAGCCAATAGAGAAGCGATGCTGTCAGAGCTGCTAGAAGAAGACTCTGAGAAGAGGAGGAGGAGGAGGAGGAGGAGGAGGAGGAAGAGGGGGAGGAGGAGGCCCAAGGGCAAAAACAAAAGCTGAACCTGGGGTACGCCAGCACCCTCCTCCTTAACAGACGGGAGCTGGAAGAGAGAGCCCAAGAGGCACAGAGAGGCCGACAGACAGACTGACAAACAGACATAGATGTAGACAGACAGACAAGTAGTCAGACAGACAGATGGAGATGTAAACAGACAAAGACGTAGACAGAAATGTAGGCAGGCAGACAGACAGGTGGCCAGACAAAGATATAAATAGACAGAACAGACAGAGATGTAGAGAGACAAGCAGACAGAGACCTAGACAGACAGACAGGTAGACAGAAATGTAGACAGACGGTCAGAGAGACAGACAGAGAAACAGACAGAAAGAGATGTAGGCAGACAGACAGACATGTGGACAGACAAACAGACGGATAGACAAAAAACAGGCAGACAGAAAGACCTATAGAGGGCAGACAGACAGACGGACGGGCAGACAGACAGATGGACGGGCAGGCAGACAGACAGACGGACGGGCAGACAGACCGCCCATGGAAACTAGACCATGGTGATGGCTTAACGATGTTTCACTCTGTGACGCCACAGATTTATCACAGAGAGAGTAATTAAATGTGATTGAACGTGGTAATTGTTCGTGAGATTACATCATTTAACCGCTCGGAGGAGAATTCCTGTCCTCTGCTATGTTTTTTTTGTCCTCTTCCGCGGCTTTCCTCACTTCCTGGCGTGGTATTCTGCACTACGTGCACTAAGTGCTGTTAGTGGACAAACGTGAATACACGGAGGTTTATAGGCTGCTGTAAATAAATAAGGATCACCTATAACGGCAGCCAAAGTAGTTTTTCTTTTGATTTGGTTTTGATGCACATCGTGCCACTAGGGATGTGTTATAGTTCAAGTTAATTCCAGAGAGTGGCTGACACACAAGGAGGTCTATTAGGAGAATAAAGTAGAGCTTAGGCACTACGATAATGAGACCGTATGGAAACATATTCCACCGGGAAGACGAGCATAATTAGTAAAGAATGATTCCTCAAATCAGGTCACATCGCTTCTTACAAACACAATTCAACTAGGAGATTCATGAATTTCATATTTCTGGTAAAAACAAAAGAAAAAGAAAGGGTTATCTAAAGTATATGGTTGAAGTTGTGGTCTTGGGAGCCCACAATAAATTATTATTACTCAAAACTCAACCAAAATTCTATTGAATGAATATTGTCATTAAAGGCATTCACCAATATACAACATCATACTACATCTGTTTATTTAAAGCAGATGATGTGGGTTTGCTGCATTTAAAAATAGATTGTGGTGGTATATTTGTAACTTGTTTTTATTAACAGATTTGTATTATCTTACCTCTCTTTTTGAAAGAAAGTAGTTTCACCATTTGTCTTAACCACCAAACACCTGATAAATATGATTACATTTATTTGAACCAATATAATTACCAACAATCTTCCTGAGACAAATGGCACTCGCAGATTGTTAAACAATATCATTGTAGTGTATTAAGTAGAATATATGAATATCACCAAGTAAAAACATATTTATTGACACCCATCCATCTCTGGTCACTGCTCTCCTGACATATCCACGGGGATAGAGTGAAGTCCAACCTATTATGAAATATCTCTAGTGACTCTAGTGACTCTTGTGATCAGATTTGGCCTCCACGCCCAAGCAAACATTTGCTTTGTTGCCGTATAAACATCTAGGTCCGAAAAGCTTTTGAAAATCTCAGCCTTCCATCAAACAAGGTGGTACTATTTGCAGTTAGTTTTGTGCAGATTGCTGCCGTATCGCAAGAGAGTTCTTTTGTGGTAAAGGGTTCCCCATTCCATTACCTTGAACATAAAAGACGTGGTGTGTTCATTCAAAGTTGAAAGTTCGATGGCCATCATTGGAAATTCTTCAATCTCCTCTCCAATCTCCCAAAGACATTGTAGACATAACAGGGAGTTAAGTAGACTACAGAACATGGTCTCGATGCTACAGTAACTAACAATGTGGTCCCTGACCACTAACATAATGACTGCAAGTCCCTGACTCAAAGCAAAATAGTGTTGGATGCATTTGACAGTTTTAGCCAATTATTTATGCCCCTATGGAATTTCCCAGGAATCTTAAAAGGGATTCTCTGCTAGAATGATAGAACAGACATTCCATAATTAATTCCTTCATTTGGGCTGAATATTTACTTCCCATGAGGTGGTCTTAGCGTCTTGGAGGCATTCACGTGTATTTTAGTCTTTAATTGGATTTTGGTCTTTGAGCTGTTTATCGGATCACATAAGCCATCCCAAAAATGAACGCCCTTTCTCAACCGAACACCTAAAATAGGCCTACATGTGTGAAATGATATGCTTCAGGATCTGCACATGAAAGGTGAGTAGCCCATGACCACATAGCTATATTGTATGTGTAGTGTGAGCATGTATCTAACTGCAAATACCTATGATAGCTACCAAATCCATATCAAATATAGAATAATACATTATCAATACCTGGATAGTTAAATAATTGGATGGAGTTTATATAACATAAGAAAACAACATGTACTAGATCTCTAGGCTCTGTAATTACATCACACAGCTTCACTCAACGATTCCTTTCATTGCCCCCTTCTGACACCCAGATTGCAACATTTATTTTTCCGAATGTCTGGCAAACATCAGCAAATGTATGACTGCCCATCACCTGAAGCTTAACCATGACAAGACTGAGCTTCTCTTCATCCCGGGGAAAGACTGCCCCCACATGGACCTACTCGTCACTGTTGAGGACATTACAGTTTCTCCTTCACGACCACGAGGAACCCTCGGCGTGGACCTGGACGATCAATTGTGCTTCTTGTATAATTGCTCTCTACAACATCCACAGGATCTGGCCCTTCCTGCTCATTGGTACTGGCTTACAAGGCTGTCAGTGGAAGTGCCCCCACCTACCTCCAAGCATTAGTCAGACCCCATGCCCCAGCTTGATGGGTACCACCATTGTTAAGAGCAAGGAAACGTCATTCCATGAAGTCGCAACTCTTCTCGGTTTTGGCACTGCAGTGGTGGAACGAGCTCCCGACCGATGTCAGGACAGCAGAGTCGCTCACCAGCTTTCGCAAGAGACTCAAGACTCACCTGTTCAGAGTTCACCCGGACAGTGCATAGGTTCCCTCCTTACCCCCACCACCTCTCCTCCCTAACCCACTCCCACAAACCCAACCAGCGCTTGAATCCCATCCCCTCTTGGATCCCTAGCACTTACCTGTGTAATGGAAAATCTGTGGATGGTAGTGGAAGATCCATGAGTAGCATGAGTGCATGCTATACATGTATCTTCTGTACCTTATCCTAGGGTGAACTTTTACCGAGATGGCTGAATGTTTAGACTTGCCTCCAAGGCTGAAGTTGGATTGACCCAGACTAACGCAGAGCCATTATCTTGTGAAGTTGTTTTCCAGCGTCTGTGCAGGTGTCCTATCTGTGCAGTCGCCTAGGCAACCCAACTTGCCCATGTTCCCCCTTTCCTTTCTTTAGTATATCAACTCTGTGTTCTCTTTGTTCGGGGCTCTCACCTTCTTGCAAGCGTTAGACGCACGTCGGATTGTGAGACCCCTCAAGCTCGAGCTTTGGTTTTATTGCATTTGGCATTTATCCTGTACTCTGTTTAATAATCTTTAGAAATTTACAATTATTATCAAGAACAAAGTCAAGCGAGTCATTTTTCCACCACACCCCCTCAACACCACACTTTTTATCCACCACTATCCTATGGATCCATCCCTCAATTCTTGACCAATCA